>BQKZ01002532.1:31983-65696 GCA_036244855.1 Temnopleurus reevesii
AGAAGTGACAATCATACATATAAATGCAGGTGAAATTATATTCGTTTTGTTCCCCTACCAGCATACCCCTACCTCGGAGGCGAGAAAAGAAGATGGGCTGAATTTGAATAGATGAAGCAAACCGAATGAGCAAAAACAGCGGATACGGACGCAAGTACCTACCGGGTTGCCATGGTAACTCGGATGACACCATCACATCGAGCTTAGATGTTTTGTCCTCTAGTTACACGAGACGTTTTTGTTTTGTATCGTTGCTTCAATAGTATCGTAATGGAACACTTCGCTAAAGTAAAATGATATATTCCATGTGTAAAGTCATGACCAAAATAGTAAGAAAGTTGAATGATTTTACTGAAAAAATACGTGTAATTGTAAATTTCATTCCTGTGAATTTTGATCATGGATGTGAAAGGTATGGAAGATATACTTGGCAATATCTTTACTCTCTCTATATATATACATTTCGTAAATTCGTCCATATTCAAATATTACCTAATTGAATAAATATAAGACTTATGACAGGGCGACATTGTCAGTATCGAATGACAAACGCTTTAAAAAAATCTGTCAGCCCCTTCTCTGTCGCTGCAAGAACATATCATTTCGTCTGTGTTTTCATGGAGCGGTGCGGCGTAGCCACATGTTAATGTTGCACGAAACAATCGCTTTAAACAAATTATCATAGAAGTATGTTCTTACATATAATGATCACTTATTTCAATAGGATATCATTAAAATCTTGTCATTATATGTCATGATTACTTTCTTCTCATGCACCAAATGCCCTTTGGCTACACTTTGTGAGAAAAGGACTTTCAACCCGTTCCCTTTTACTCCACACATATATACCGTGTGTATAAAAAAAAAACCGTAACACTTTTGAAATGGTTGCTAAATTGAGCATATGTAATTTCATAAATAAAAACATGTTGATATGTATAGAAAGCTGAAGGACCAACCTTCCATATGATATGAAAAATTTGAAAAAAGAATCATGCTTCGATGAACAGTGTTCGCTGAGGTTAAAGGTATGAAAATGTGCCTGCGCAGGATTTTTCCTTTCAACTTTGGACAAGTAAGCTACTTGTAGCTGAGATATTCAGGATCGACGGATGAACAGGGTATTTTGAATACCTTATTATTCCTTTTAGTCTTTTATTCATCAATCCCGAAACATCATCCGGTACAATAAGATAAGAGTGGAAGTGTGTGTGTTCGTGTGTGTGGGGTGGGGTGGGGGCGGTGATGTTTTGGGATAGATAAATAACAGAGAAAAGTAAAATGGTATTACCCTGTTGTTTCATTGATCCTGAATATCTCATATCGACCTTTTTAAAAGCTTCCGGTAACTTACCTGTCCAGATTTGGAAGGAAAATCCTGCGCAGGCACATTTTCATACCTCGAACTTAATTGAGCACTGTTTATCGATGCATGATTCTTTTTTTTTTCAAATTTTTCATATCATAAAAAGGTCAACCCTCCAGCTTTCTATACATATCAACATTTTTTCATAAACTACATATGCTCAATCTGGCAACCATTTCAAAAGTGTTACGTTTTTTTTTAGACACACGGTATATATGCACAAGTATAGTAGAGGAATATTACATTTAGGAAAGAAAACCTGCATTGCTAAACGGCAACTAAATTAAAAACAGGTTGAAATAGATGAACCATAAGAATGTGAAATTACGAAAGACAATTTGCAGATGGAATACATTTATCACCGATGTCGTATGTAGCCATGGTAACTGTACATCTTCTGCAAACAAATTGATTTTACTCGTCTAGACAAGACACCTTCAATTCCTTCCTACATTGTCGCACACCAAGATGTCATTGACATTTTCTTAATTTAAAAGTTCGAGAAATCTGGGAATTCTCCACATGCACCAACATTATCAGTAAAAAAAAAAGAGACGAATTTGTGTAGAGTGTTGCTTAATATTGTCGAAAAAAGACGAAATAAAATTTAGTTGGCAGATTTGGCCAGGGTTCTTTCATAATTGTAACCCCTTGTCTAAACTAGGAATTGCCTGAATTTCAAAAAGTTTGTTAGCGGATATAATTTAAGATACAAGCGCTTAACTATTTTAATTATGTAAATGTGCTGCTGCTCGTATAAAATTTGCATAACCCACCTATATGCAAAGTCCAAATCACACCTTTGCGTTTTTAGAACGCGTGGGCCCAGCGTTTGTCAAAACTAAAAACACTCCCCGAGCGCACAGTATACGCTAATAAGACGGTGGACTGACGTTCGGCTTCCACTCAGGGAGAGAATGTCGAACGTCGGTCCACAGTATGACCTACGTATCTGTGCGTCCAGGGAGCGTTTTTAATTTTCAAAAACGCTGGGCCGACGCAGGCCATAAACGCAAAGGTCTGAGTCAGCCTTAACGCAGCGCATTTTCAAGCCGGGATTCAAGAATTCATTCAATATATTTGAAATTTTGTACAAATCTGAACGCGGATTCAGGGGGCAGAAAGGAGGGTCGAATTCACCCTTCTCCTATCGGAGGCGTTTGGGGGAAGAGTGGCAAAACACAATGTCGATGTGCNGAATTTGTGTAGAGTGTTGCTTAATATTGTCGAAAAAAGACGAAATAAAGTTTAGTTGACAGATTTGGCCAGGGTTCTTTCATAATTGTAACCCCCTGTCTAAAATAGGAATTTCCTGAAATTCAAACAGTTTGTTAGCGGCCGGATCGTGCATATATTTCAAGACCAATCGCTTAGTAATTTTGATTAGGTTATATAAGTGTGCTGCTGCTCGTATCAAATTTGTATAACCTGCCTATTCGTAAAGTCCGACTAACATCTTCGCGTTTTATTACTTTTAAGCACGCGTCGGCTTAGCCTTTGTCAAAATTAAAAACGCTTCCTGATTGCACAGTATACGCTGATCAGACGGTGGACTGACTTTCGGCTTCCACTCAGGGAGAGAATGCCGAACGTCGGTTCACAGTACGGCCTGCGTATTTGTGCGTCCATGGAACGATTTAATTTTCAAATAGCTGTGCCGACGCAGGCTAAAAACGCAAAGGTCTTAACGCAGCGCAAAGGCCTTAACGCAGCGCGTATTCAAGCGGCAATACAAGAATTCATTCAAAATGTTTGAAATTTTGTACAAATCTGAACGCGGATCCATCATGTCCATGGGCATGGGGGGGGGGGGGGCAGAAAGGAGGATCGCATCCACTCCTTCCCCTACCGGACATGTTATGTGGATACATAGCCTATGCCGCATGATGGGGAGGGGAGAGGGGCTCTTTGGGAGCTCGAGACCCTGGGCCAGAGGGAGGGGAGACAACTTATAGTGTTACGGGAGCATACCAACGGGCGCACAATTTTAGATGAAGACCGTTTTTTTTACTGTTGCTTTTTGCTGGCTTGTCATCTTTTGGGGGAAGAGTGGCAAAACAAATTGTCGATGTGCCCTCCCCCCCCCCCCCCCAGGTTGTTAAATCCTGGATCCTCATACACATGTAGTTGATTCCTTGGAATTAAATGGGATGGTGTTTAGAATCCCTCTTCCTATCATTCTCCGAGGGTCAGGGCTGGTAAGTCAGTTACACAGGCTGCGTGTTTAGAAAGGAATTGGCAATGACACGTCGTTTCCGAACAGAAATAGATAAATCAAAATCAAAATAACAGTCGGTTCAAGGGCAGAGTGACTTTATTTTGCCAGCTCATAAATTCCTCCCCTCCGGCTCAAGCGCTCTTTGGTCTTGGAATTGAGATCGGAGCATGTAAAGCCATCGACAAACTACAACAGAGCGTAATGGGTGAAACGACATACAGTTTATTTTACTCCTCGTCGTTGTCTTTTACTTCGTTGGTATTTTGTTAATATACAGATGTTCATGTAAGTATTCCCTGCATATCTGGAAACCCTACCTCACAACCCCCACTTCACAAGGTATTCACTTAGAATGAGACTATAAAAAGCACCCCGTCCCCCCTCCCCCTCCGAACTAGGGGTGCAAAATTTGCACATCCCGGGGCCGGGTTGTGTATAATTTTCGTCCTATTTGAGCTTCAATCGTTTCACCTCTTCCTTCTACCCACCGTGCCCAACCCTTGAAGCACCCCATGGTACATCAGAGCATGATAAGGGAGGATGTAACTACCCCATCGCACCCCTGACCATGCCATCCATGAGTGGAAGCGTTCACCCGATGTTACCCGATCACGTCTTCTCTGTCTGCTTCGACTTCCCGATGTGTTTCCCTACAAGAAGGGTTATCAAGACATACATCTAGCATTGCTCTATTTACCTATTTTCTTTGTCACTTGAGCTTGCTTTCCTGTTATTTATTCAGCGATGCATCAGACTAGGACTTCGAGCAACATTAGAGATAGAAACTGTCTCGTTCTACTTTGCTTTTGAACATCAATCCAAATAGAACATCTTCGTACTATGGTTGAGTGAAATTTTATGCACACATCTTGGTCAAATAGATTGTAGTTTTTTGTTGCTAGGTCGAGCAAATAACATTATGCATACAATTTCCATTCGGACTATTGAAATCTATTCAGTCTCCATTTTATTTAATAATCTAGTTAAATATTTAGTAAATGAAATAAGATAGAAATCAAAACTGGAATAACATTTCTGACAGAAGTTCTTATAGTCTTCCAAATGGCGTTTTATATTAATCATGATACATAACATCTTTCTTCTTTGTATATATACAAGGTATATCTTTTTTTTATTATTTCTACGCTGTTGTTTCTGTTACTCCTAGGTGTATCTCTGGCTTCTGATCAGCATCAAATTGTTTCCGTTTGTGACCAACCATTTTCATTGTGAAAAAAAAAAGAATTTGCACAAGTTGGTCTAATTTAGAAATGTATCAATAATCAGTAATATAATCATGATAATGGCAACGGCGCAATATTTCCTTCGTTGAACACTTCATAATCCTGGCTAATCAACTTAGATTTTACACAGAATCTATTCATTATAAGTAAACGATTATTTTGGCCAAATTGAGTTTCCGAAGAATTTATTCAATTACTTGTAAATGGAAGAGCTTCCTTTTTCAGATTCAGATTATATTCCACTATTCTACTTTCGCTATACAGTTAGAAAAGAGTACAGTTTTGCACCTTGCAACATGTAGAACACCTGTCTGGGTTCAACGATGCAATTTTCCCCAAGATGCAATATCAAAGAAAAATAAAACGCTGGAGCTATATGTAAACCACGCCATAGGTAAGAGATCACTGCATTTCAAGCCAAATGCTGTACCAACTGAGATGTTACTGCCTTAATTCGGCCGATGGATAGATTCAAAAGACATCAAACATAGTGAACGGTGGAAAGTATAAGTCAAAATTTCATGTTGAGGCTGGCAGAAGATTTGCTACCCTAATGTCCATCGGGCAGTAAAAATGGACCTACAGCTCAGTCGGTAGAGTATCTGGCTTGGAATGATGTGATAATTCATGACGCAGATTAATGGCGCAAATTTGAGCCCGACAGCAGCGGCGTTTTTATCACTTTTTATCAATTTATGCAAAATACTTCAGGAAAATGTGCTCCTAGTCATGTCAGTGTTGCATTATTTTTTACCCTGACAGGTGCAAAATTTTAATCTTTTTCATAAAACGTAATGTGGACATGGTGGAATGGTAATTGGAACTATGCTCTAACACACAAAATACATGTACACATCTAATTTAGCTCAATGACCTTATAAAGATCATTTCCGTTCAAAATCATTTACAGCATTTCAGAAATAGTTTCCAAATGTTGATCTCCTTCATCTTGTAATATCGAAGTGACACTCCTAAAGCTCTTTGCACAATGACCATTCGCAAAATCATGTGATTATTTCTGAAATCATTGAAGAAAAGAAATCGTTAGAAAAAGAATCGTCGGACCTTCAATTCTACTCCAACAGTCTTATTTTTGTTCGCTGCGTGCCATAAGACTTTTCAAATATTTTAAACATTATTACGGGTACATGAACACAATTTTTGGAGCATTTTGTTTTGAATTCATTTAACCAAATCATGGTACAACTAAGATTTGAGAAATCGGAGGGTTCACCACGGGATTTGGCGTCCCGTCCAAGATGGTCTGTCAAGAAAGAATGAGGTGATATTTTTTTCTCCGAATAATATCTTCTTCTCTTTCCTAATCCTACCTCATTTAATCTTCAAAGTTCTAGAAACTGGCCGATGGAAATCATTTCATCAAGGAAACAGTAAACAAAAATTATGACGAAATACTTTGTGGAAGTTATCCATTAAACACGGCACTAAAAAGGTCTTACGTTTGTGCTGTGTTATTTTCAAAATATCGTGTACTCTATAGAACCATATTTATGACAATAATTATATTTTTGGACCACTTTTAAGGCATTTCAGAAATGAACCCTATCGCTAGTATTATTGATGAATGCCTCACTCCAGTAACGCATTCTTGCACATCAGGACAAAGAATTCAGATTCAGCATCAATATTTGTTGTATTGTGCGTAGGTCAATATAATTCAGCGGGTGCGTAGTTTTAATGCCCGCTTGTGGCCATTGTTGCCCTAAATCGATAATGTCTACTCGACTCGCCATTATAAGTTGGGAGCAATCATTTCTTTTAATCATTACCACCATCATAATAGCCGCCAATGGAAATTAGCGCAGCTGGAGGGGGCACGAATTTCTGCCCGGGTCGCCGGGGTCGATTCTGCGAGCATATGGCAGTCCTTTGTTCCCTGCACAGTGTGAGAAGTTTGCTCAGCTAACATCAGTTATGAATGTTCTGCTTTTGATCCAAATCATATTAAGAGCTAAAATATCCTAAATCGTGAATCAGGAATATTTGTGTCACCATGGTCACGTACTAGCTTCTTTTCGGAGGTCTATTCGATAAAAAATTCTCATCTAAATGTAAATAATATGATCACGTCAATAAATTCAATTTATTCAATGATAGCATATTACTTTTTATTTGATCTGATTGACAACCATAGAAGATCATTGTTAGATTGCGTACATGTGTTTTATTTTAGGCAACAGAGAGAAGAAAGAGAACATTATTTATGATATTATTATTCAAAATTTCTTTTGATCTGCTAAGTTTATTCAAATAGCTTGGGTTTGAGGCATTTATCTTCTGTAGGATTTCAATTAATGGAAAACGTTCGATTTTAGGTAATTTTCTTTTTATTTCAGTACCGTTTACTCCTAAAATTCGAAAGAAATTCATATTTTCTCACATTATAAATTTTATCCGATGTAACGATCCGAGATTCCCACTGACGTATAGCAAAGTTCACGATTTTACTGTCGATTTATCATCTTGAGTACGTATGATAGTCGTGTTTAAACTTACCCTTTTTTCGTTGGGACAATCTAACTTTTGAATGTTATGAAATTAACAGTACGATCGGAACCAGCATGTTCAGTAACTAATTAACTTTTAGGCATTTATTAACAAAACCAAACCATCACAAAACGGTCTAGATATAAGTTCACTCGCACGATATCATGATATTTGAAACTAAGAATATCTCAAAGTATGGCAGAAGAGAATAAACATTTACTATCCAAAAGAGTAAAAAAAAAAAATAATAAAAAATAAACCAGCACTCAGAAAACAAAAATCTTGACTTTAGGCGAACGTACTCTTACGCTCTACTCACCGAAGCTCCCGGTGGAGGTTCACCGAAAACATTATACGTTGTAGTCGAGAATTAATATAGAAGATAGATTATCATCGTTCAATTGCTTGTATCTTTAACTATACCTGAACATTGCCTTGTAAGACGTTAAGGGGATTCTTGTTTCCGTCAAAGGTTTAAGAATAATAAACATTTTGTTACCGAATTATGAACTCTAGGTGCTTTTTATATCAAACTATGATTTTCTTCAAAAATTGCTGAAAAGTTATGCAAGCAGATTCTGGGTTTCAAGAAACTTACAAATATTTTATGAAAACGTATTAAAAAAATTGTTTGAGAACAATACAATCACTAGCCAACTAGGCAACTATGGTGACGCCATGGTTGCATAACTAGCCATCTATTTTGTGTATGTTGATATTGATCATTTCGTTTAAAAAAAAGATACAATTTCCTGAAAATATTTTTGTGATGAATATCATAAATACGTCTTTACATGTTTCATTTATACTGATTTTACTGACTTACATTTTCTGCAACATTATTTGTACTTACGAGTTTATGATATCATGTTTGTAACAATTGATAATAATCATAATTACAACAATATAATCATGAAAGTGTTAAGTTTATGAAAAAATTGTTATAATTTGCATAAAACACTATGTAACTCTGAAATGTAAACTTGCTTTAAAAGAAGAATCTATTGAGAAATAATAAAATTGTAACAGGTGGAGAAAAAAAATGGTTAGCAAAAGAAAGAAAGTTTGAGAAAATCGGACAGGTAAAAGATAAATAAAGCATTTTACAAGATTTGTAAAGAAATGGACAAATCAGTAAAAAAAAAAAAAAAAAAAGAAGAGATAAATTAAAAAATGTTGTAATTTGTCTAAATGTTAAACGTCCATAACTTTCTTATTATAGATGTCCGATTTTTCTCAAACATTTTTGCTCTGTTGATCTGACTTTTCGGTTTCTGTTGAAGAAATATCATTATTGGGGAGATTCTTATTTTCAATTCCGGAAAAAGAATTAATACAGAAATAATAACAAATTAGTACAGATGCAACCATGATGTCACCAAAGTCATGAAGTTGCCACGGCTTTCAGAGATTTTCATTGCTTTTAACATGTTTTTTTACGTCGTCTAATTTTTTTATACTATTATAGGGGGATATCAATCGGTTGGAATTCTTCTGTAAATGATGATGGCTTATATTCACTCATGAAGCACAAAAGGATGGTTATTTTTTCCTATCTTGTTAATTGTTGATGTACACGTTTCACTCACGTTTGTGTTCAATATTATCATGTTCCTTCATCTTATGTTTGATAACATTTCATTACAACACTTTATGTATATCTTTAACAAGAAGCAATGTCCACCCATTACTTAAAAATTGGACAATATCTGCCGGGGAATGAGGGGAAAATGCATTCGAAATTCCAAATCTAATCATATTTTAAAAATCGATAATAATAGTAATCGATCCAAAGTTTGAGGAAAAGAAATTCTTCGAGTCCATTTTCGATGACAGTTTTATTTACTGACTAAAATGACTATACAAGCAGTCAACTGGAGGCCAATTGTAATTTACATTAAAATGACTGAAATTCAGTAAAAACTAAACAATAAAAATAATAAAGTTTAACTCGAATAACAGCTAAAAACTATAATAATTTGAACCTAATCGTTTTGAAAATGCAATTTGCTGGGCTGAAATCTATATGACATCATTCATATTCTGATAATGTCAATAACTAATACTTTCGGAAATTTACTTTGTTCTGTACATAAATGATTCCAATAAGCTTTGGAGCTCTATTATTCAAAGATAAGTACACACATGCGTTTGAGGACAAACAGTGTAAATAACACTTGGTTGAACATTGGAAAAATAGGATACTGTTACTTCATGTCAATTCAATTTGTTTTTCTTCGTAAACTCAGACTCATCATTTTCTTCACGTTTCCAGGTGATAATTGCGATTTTAAAGTGCTTAAAATCGAGAGTCATGTCAAATGTAAAAAGAAAAAATGCAAATCCGAATGATAACTCATTTTGGGAATATGATTCTATGTGAATAAGTGCAGAACAGACCACAACTGCACACGGCCCCTTTCTTTCACAGTGATCGCAAAATAGAATAATATGAACTTGCAGCCATGTTATGATGACACCATAATTTAAACGTTTTACTTGCATCTCAAAGGGTCTTTCTAATCTGAGTTATTTGGTATTGAAAAGGAAACGCACTTGAATTTACGAGAATTGTGACTTTTTCATAACAAACTTTTTCTTTACACCAATGATTTTTGTTTTACTTGGGCTGCTGCTATGTTCCTTGATTTTAGGGTTGATCTTTACCGCCCCCCCCCCCTTCTGCTGATGTTTCATGCCACGTCAAGTTTCCCCTTCCTCATTTTCACGTTTTCATGGCTGTGTTCGTTTAGGAATTCGACGGAATTCGACTTTTTAAATACGAACCCGGCTGTGAAGTATTAAAATCAGTTATCCATTACTTATTTATCTATTCTTTAAATATAATAATAATAATATAATAATTTGCATTTATAAAGCGCCTTTTCGTGAGATTCAAAGCGCATTGTAACCTCGTCATGAATGTATTCGTCGACTCAGTTTGGAAAAAATGCACTTCGATTGCGCTCTATATTTTCATGTTATAGTCTGATCTTAATGGGCTTGCACAAAAACATTTGCAAGTGTTATAGATTGAATTCACCTTCCAACTCAACCCTTTGATTTCATTCAAAGAGAGGCCTAAATTTCATGTGCAGAAAGATACCATTTAATAAGGCCCACAACATGTCCTTTCCCTAGTTTGCGCGCCTCCATGTTTAATCACCCTTTACGACCCCACCGACCCAGTTCTAGCGCTCCGTCCTACTATTCGTACCCCGGACTCCCGGCAGCGTTGTTCCTCACCGTCACGTACACGGGTCTATCGCTCTCTCGCACACTGCACGCCAATACACTACTACACAGCGCCCAGTGGACGGGGATAACGCGATAAGTCGGTGGAGATTTGCATAAAGTGCACGGGCGGCGAAAGGTCACCTATGCTAAAAAATGCACAGGCAGTTTTTCATCTGCACGATATTTCTCTGCACATAAAGTTACCAGATGTGACGTGTGTGTCCTCGTAACTATTTATATCGTCTGCTCAGCGAGTAGATATCATTCGTTTCCGTGCCTTACAACCGGTGTGGAAATATGGCCGCCTGATTATTAGTGTGTTAAAAGGATTGGATGAAAAGTCAGATTAATACAGCCAAGAAACCGAGACGTCCCTGCTTGATTTAATCACAGTGAACTTTGCCACTTCCATTGTATATGTCTTGTCAAAAGGTTTGGTTTTGTTGAAATATTTTGAAGATAGAAAGGCGGATCCAGGATTAGCCAACAAGGGGTAAGGGGGTGGGGCAAAGATTCGTCTATAGCGAAAAAAGGCCTTCAATCAATCCGTCATTGACTTTCCACTGCTCCATGCATGTGCTTATTTCAGGAGATGGGCTCAATAAGCTCTTATTTCTAGGCTATATTTCACAATATCATGTTTTGAAAAACAAACTAAAAATCATTTCAAAAGACGCTTTCATATCGAAATTTTGGCAGTGGGTAGTCTGGTATGTAAGGCATATCCTTGCTCGCTTCATGATTTGCAAATTATACATCTACCATTCCCGAAAGATATAATGTCCACTCCCCCCCCCCCCCCCCAATTCGGGAGGATTTGAAAAGGTTGTTTGGTGTTGCATTATCTTTGGATATTTCGTTGCAAATTTGATTTATTTTTGTTTGATTAGATTTTCTTTTGCAATGACTGATGATGTCAAAATAAAACAAACAACATTTGTTGATACAAATTGATTGAAAATCCCGGTATAAAAAGTCAAAAATCTAGTAATAGAAAAGGGAATAACACAACAAAACAAACATTTCTGCATGAAAAAGCAATCCTTTGAAGAAAGTGCACGTTTTTCTCCGACTATTCAGTGTGTCTTATTGAACAAACATAACAATAACTGTAGTAAACGATTGGATCAATACTTTGTTTACATAATAGAGATGGTTCTAGATAATAAGTGCATGTGCACGGCCTCAAGAAACCCAGTAATGATCATCTTAATATTGAGAAACAGTTCCTGTGACGACAAAATATGAAACGTTACTTGAATTGATAATCTTTGACAAAATAAATATGGTATTAATTATTGCAAACTAAATATGTATATTCTTCAACTCAAGTTTTTAATGTATACCCTACCATGCCTACAATTTGTGAGTGTTCAATTCTACTTCGCTGTTCAATCATTAATTTTTCATTATATGCATTTTTGTATATATATCTGCAATTCGGCCATTAGGCCGCCAAAGATATTGTGATTTTAAATCGTTTTAAATAAATAGATAAATAAACAGATAATTATCATAGGAAATTCAGGTGTTGAAACGTATAGGACTGAAGCCCGCAATCCCCCCAAAAAGCCAATCCTGCTTTATGATTTATTTGAGATTTGAAATACATTAGCCAAAAAACAGAGGGCAATGGCCTATATAGTGAGCATAATTCGATTTAGAATTCGAGTTTCGAGTTTCGAATTTGTAACATGAGAAGCTGATGATATGGGAGGGGGAAATCAAAGTTGTCAGAATGATTTCGCGTATGATGTATCTTTACCCCTGTACCTAAAAGAAAATAGAAGTGACTTTTAATCAGCCTTTTTGTAACATGTGTACACTCTTTATAATGTTTTCGTATCTGTTTGATCGACATACACATTTGATAGGTCTTGATTTTCGTCATTAGAAGATTTAAGACACCTATTGCACTGCTCAAAAGATCTACAATGCTGACGTTACCATTTTCAACATACTTTCTCCCTTTATCATTGATACAAGTTTCCAATTAGGAGAGCACTTTCATTATGTAGTCAAATTTTAGGCTCATAACTTTGTTTAACATTATGTTCATTGACATTATTGAGAAAATACTTGCTTATCAGAAATGACAGGCCTGATCTGATGACATTAGAAGCTGCATTTTAATAAATGGAACGAAAATTACATCTTGTAATGATTTATCGTTGCTAGGTCGGACAAGTACTTTGTTCAACCTAGCAACATTTTCATTGAAATTTGCATCCTTTTTCCAAGGAGTGTACAGATCCAGTTTCTTTTGTACAGACCTATCTTATTACAGTTATGTACTTTTGTTTTTCAAATAATGCCAAAAAGTATTATGTGAATTTAATTAAGTATTTGGTACATCATAATTCAATAAATCATGTATTCTCAAATTTAGTTTGTATCATACTTGATTGTTAATTGAAAACACGAACTAAATTAAACTGATTTAAAATGAACTAAACTGCAGTTGACTACATACATTTGACTACATTATCAGTGATTATGAAAAAAAATTATGATAATGGTGTTTAAGAGAAATCAACATAGATAACAAATGAAACAAAATTATTTCACATATTTCATGAACGCGACTGAGTTTGACGTTTTTGGTCAATAAAAATTCTTCTGAAATACAATGATTCCAATTACCATGTTAACAGTTACTAATATGGCCTATAGGGTGGAGGCAACAAAAACTTTCTTATCATTTACATTTTCTTTTTTGTCATTTCTTGTCTTAAATTCATTCTTTATTTTCTTACATTGTCAATTAGCTGTTTTATGTGTCAACAAATCATTAAGACATCAGAAATTAAACCCCTTGTTTCAAATTATTTCAATCGAGTGTCCGGTAGTGTATTCTAAATAAATTATATAGCAATAATGTTTCATAAGTTCTGGCTAACATATATTGTGTACACTTAGCAATATCGGTTCAAACAAATTCAGCACTTTTCTCATAGAGGCCCATGCATCTCATAAAAATGTGCCATATTTCCTGGGGTTAATATTTTTCCCTTATATATATACACGGATCTTTGACTAATGAAACGGAAAATATACATATACATTGGGACCAATAGTAATTGTATTATGGAAAGATTCAAATGAGACACATCATCTGTTATATATCTTTAGATATAATCCTGCATGGATGCTCTTGCTAACCTAATTTGGTTTCATAATTAATGATTTCCTTGGTAATGTTTTTCATAAATAATTTCCGGTGAATCTAATCGAGCCATTGTCGTGGCAAGGTTTGAAAGAGAATGGAAAGAAGAATACAACTTGTGAAAATAGAAAAGTATGTTTTTTTTTCCCTATACAATGGGAACCAAGCACGTTCTTGAAAGTTATATCTTGTGTGCAAATGAGGAGCACATTTGAAAAAAAAATATGAGATATAGTTCCACCATACTTCCATGTACATTTTGTATTTCGGGACTTTCAATATGTAGGCCTATTTCAGCAGTTCAGCTTTCAGCCATTCTTTGTAAAGATTTCCTCCCATTTTCTTATGTTCGTATTGTTGATGTCTTATTTGAAAAGTGTGATCCTTCAATAACAGTTATTGCTATGCCAAGGGGCGCTCTCTCTTTTGTGTTTCTTGTTTGTGAGATAACGTCACTCTCCAGATTATAACCCCTCTTTCCTTTTGTTCCAACAACATCTACCGTATTTGTTATTATTCATTACAAACTTGAACATATCGTTGAAATATCACATCGACTAGTAAAAATCATTTCTGTTTTCTTGACAAAGTAACATCACTCTTACAGATTGTCTTGCAAAATATAGAGGTGTCTTTTCATCGTTATTCATACTCGTCGGGCTTGGATTGGGGTTGGTAGAGACGGAAGGACTGAATCGAGCAGATCAGTTCAGGGACAAGCCTTGGCCAGGCCTTGACCATGCGATGACTGTATGTGCGTGATTGCTCCCATAACAATCATGGCCGCCTACATCATCTGCCTTTTCGGCAAACACACACTCACTGTCCAGTGCGCAACCCCCTCCTATCGGGTAGACATTCATGGCAGTTAGTAGTCCTGTGAACGCGGGAAAATCGCTGCTGGAAATGGCTTTAACATGATTTCTCGGGGAAGGGGAAAGAGATACACATCAACTCACATGCAAGGGATAAGAGAAGAAACATTGAGTCATGTGAACGAGAGATTAATAGTCAGATTTAATTTCCTCTCTCTTTACAGAGCAACAGAGACGAACGAGGTATAACACTGAACGTGCAGTGGGGAGGGAGTCATCGTGACCCGACCCAATTAAAGCATGAATAATTATGCGAACTAAGTTATTTGATATTTGAATGAAATTGGAATTCCATGCCAATTTTTCATTTACAAATTATACCTTTATGACCATAGCTACAAAGAGCTATTAAAATTTGATATATACCAGCGAATCTGAAGACTTCGAAAATCGGATCTTCTTACCTAAATGGTGTTTAAACAAGGTATACATGACATAATTATAATGGTCTATTTTGGTATACGCATTAGACACCTCCTGACTACCCCCCCCCCCCCCCCCCCCCCCCCCCCCCGAAAAAACACCAGTCATAGAAATAGGCTGGGGTAGCATGTTCATAAAGTAGGTCTTTTGCAATTATACTTTTGCGCGAAAATGAAAATTGATATTGGTATCATTTTTGTGCGCAGTAAGAGGGGGCGGTGTAGCTTTTCATCTGAAGGTTTTTTCTTGATATATATGTAAATAATCCTGATAATAAAGTGTATATTTTTCTGTTTCATTGTGTCTATCCAAAGATATCTTAAAATAAATTTTTGATCTCATTTGAATATGATTTTAGACAATTGATATGTACTCCTTGCCGAGAATTACAGACACATTTTTATGAAATACTCACACACAAAAAAAACTGACAAATACTTATCCCTTTGAATACTCTGTTAATACAATATGATAAAAAGTGTCTTCTGCAACTTTTTCCTCCCGCACATTGAATGAGCGCCCATTCCATCTATGCTCCTAGAACACTACTATAGGTCCATGTTCTAGCTAACATGACTATTTTGTCTAAATGTAACATGATCAGAATGATTTAAATTATCTTCCTTGTTCAGAGAATAGGGAAATCGTGTAGTGCTTTCTTCTTTAAAAAAAAACCGTACAAATTCATAATGAATTTATCAAGCTGATATACCAGGATAAATCTGATAAAATGTTTACGACTGGTATACTTGATGGGAAAACTAAATAAAGGCAGAGAGAGAGAGAGAACGAGAGAGCGTGAAGAATCATAGTGTATCATGTTTATATGGAAAATGCACATATACAAATGTATATACATATATATATACATATATTACAAAAGAATTCAAAGAAGTTATGATCTTAGACGGTCGACCCCAAAATACACATTTTTACATCGTACATACTGTACATTACCATGGTGATAAAGATCTAAACGGTAAATAATTATAAACCAACTAGATCACTGCAAAATACTTCGCATTATATTCGATTGTCAATCAATTACATCATGAATGTCAATTACCTTGATTTTTATCATATCGGAATTCAGGTATAATTTAAGAAATAAACTTTATTTTCATTGATTCCCTGCAAAAAAATAATATTGAGATACACAGGCAAGGCGAACACTTTTAAAATACGGAGCAACATCTTTTCCACGCAAATACAAAAAAAAATGGTTTAAAAATTGTAAAATTGTGAAGCAAAGGAAGACATGCGACACGAACAAAATAAAACCATCGTATAGTATATTTTAACAATATTGTTTAGTATTGGCAAACTTTTGCCGATTTGTTTGCATTGTGAAAAGTTGTAGCAGACAATAACAACCTCATGCTGCGGATCAAAAGAACGCAGGGCAGCGACAAGAAACCGCCATAGTGAACATTTGCTTTAAAAGGATTAACGACTGATTCAGGTTTTAATGTCACTCTTCTGTTTTGTGAAACTTTGATTAGTTAAAAAAAAAGGAAAACAGAAAATATGTGAAATCACATGGGACACATAACACAGAGGATGATAATTACTTATCAATATTTTGACTCCCTAAATATCAAATTTTGTTCTTTCGATTTCAATTGGAACTATTCCTATAAAATAATATTCTTCCGAATTGTTTTCTTATTTTTCTTTCTTGTTTTGTATTTTTTTTTAAATATCTAGTCATTCTATTTTGTTTTCTTCATTGAAAAAAAATGAACTTCTCATAACCAACAAAAGTAACGATTCATCAGACAATATGAGCTTGCAGTAAAGTTATTTGGCTTAGATAATGCTCAGCATCTAAAGATTATTTTATGCTGCGCTGTCCGATCTGTTCGTGATCAATGGTGATGTGATATTATGTTACATAAAACAAAAAACAAACAAACAATATTTTGACAGATACTCATTCTCAATGTTTCCTGCGCTTTAACGCACTACTCTATCACTGTCTATAGGACAAAGCAATAATATATTTTTTTCAATTTATATAATTTCCATTTGTGCACAGCAAAAAAAAAATATTCATATTTAGTTTTTATAATAACATGATTTATAATTTAAAAATAGTAATGTTGAATGATAAACGAAAACAAGTTTCAGACAAGGTTAAATTATTATGCATTGTGGAAACTATCATTATTGCCAATTTAAAAGTGTGATATTTTATAGAGAAAGGGTCTTAGGACAGCATGATAACTCCAAAACCATCATATCGTTCGTGTTATCACGAAGTTGCACGAATCAAGCCACAATTTCATTGAATTATTGATTTATAGAACTTTGGATTATTGCAATGTTTTCTCTGTCTTCATGCAACCATACCTTTATTTTCCGTCACTTTGTAAAAACAAGTATGATATATGTAGTATATAGGGCTAATGTTATTACGATTTTGAGCATGAATGTATGAATAATTTCTGTTTATTTTTCTTTGTCCATATTTATCATCCGCCATCTGAATCAAGAATGAAACTGGTATGACACATTATATCAAACAGAAATAAAACAAAACCAAAACATGCTTTTAAATTGATGATATCGGTGCATAAGGTTTGTGGTTGCACCTTGCGGTGTAAAAATATTTTCCGAGAAATAGTCCAAGACTATGCAAAAGATCTAAAGTAGAGAAGAAAACACATAATTTTTTTTTATGAACCCAATTCGCATATTCCTATTTAGATTTTTATTATGTATTAACATAATACCATTTCAAGATCGATGCATGATAAACGAAAAAAAGTCTAATACAGTTGCATGTGAATGAAATATAACGAAGAAAAAAATGTGTAAATATTGTGAGAATAAAAGTGATCTAAGATTGTTTTTGCCAATGAATCCGTATCGAAGTTTCAGAACGCCTGCATGCTTTAAAAAACAAGACTCTTTTGTTAAATTTTTGCCACTTATTTGCAAGGTAACAAAAAGTCTTGGTAAAAACGTGTAATCAATAATAACCAACGGTGGTTATTGATATCGCGCAGGTCCAACTTATAATTGCTCGTGCGCTTTTAGAATCAAAGGCAAACAGAACATACGGTGGAAACAAAGTCATGAAGAAGGTAAAAAGTAATCAACATAATTTAAGAATCTCCTCAATTTTATTTATTGCAGCACATAAGAATAAAAGAAATAGACAGTTTAATAATTACTCTTGAGAAAACAGATGGGTTTGCATGTAAAACTTGAACGGTTTTCTTGGTTAGATTGGTACGGTAAATATTGATTCCAAACTGTTCCTTTTTTGAAGGGGGGGGGGGGGTATTTACTTCCATTTGAATTGTTCCAAAAACCCCAGTAACTGCTTCCCTCTCACCAAACGTGCATGGTCAAATTCAACAAAGTTATTTCAGTGTAATTCCCGATTTTTAAGGAACCGAGGCTTACGATCATTACAAAACAGATATTTCGTTCATTTCGTTCATGAGATTAACAAAATTGAGTGAAAATTATGTTTGTTTGTTTTATCTGAATTAAACGGAAAATGCCGACATCTACTTTGGAGGTAAAGTCCATTCATTTTTAAATGAGATGTTTTTTTACTTTTGTGTAATTAACAGCTTATTTTAGACGAAATGGTCGGTGAATTCTTTTATGTTATTCCTACCCAATCTGTTTTTTTTTTATTGGATTAAAAAAAAAAATCTTGATTCGTATATAGTTTTACTATTTTTCTCCTCATAAAAAGTAGAACAAAAGACTGCTAAACATGTAAATGTTTGAGGAGGTGACGCATCGGTATTCCAAAGCCCTGTTGGCGTTTCTCTTCCCGCTCTAGCCAGACTCAGCATCGCACTATTTTCTCATCAAACATTCAGCAAAATGGAAAGAGGGAGAAGAGAGAGAGTGGAGAGGAAAAGAGAAGAGATTAAGATGGAAATGTCGATCGTATGGCGCTTGAAATCCCAAGTTATCACGTCTACTTGATGAAGTATATGGCTGGGAGCCTCCGAAGGCTCTCTGTTAGATCGAATTTCCCCCATTTCTATCAGCAGGCCTGTGTCTTGACACTAATAAACCGACGCCCCGTGCATTACGAACGAGGAGCAAGAGGGAAAGAGAGAGGGGGAGAGAGAGCGAAAACGAGCCAGTGATCCAGCAGCTACGAGGGATATGCACAGTGTACCTACCCCCGCCGTGTGGGCAGCCGCTTCGTGCATGTTACGCTTCGATTTCTGCGCAGCTCGGGCAATCTTGCATAGATTCGCTGTGCATAGGATTTGCGTGAGTGTATGGGATATTAAAGGGAAGTTCGATGAGAGCTGGAAGCGAGGGACTCCGTGCCTCTTTTTCTTTTTAATGCGTTTCCTGTGCATTACGGGCAGGGTCGAGATTATTGAGCTCTCGAACGCTGGCTGGTTTGAGCCAGCTCACCGCTGTTGTCAACATTACTCGCTGTAACGCATCAAATACCCGCCAGCCTCGTAAATTGCTCCGACATTGTTCCCTCTGCGCATTTGCAGAGTCGGGAATACACATGCAAGGTCGCAGTCGTGTATGTGGCCATGCATATAGCATCGAGCAATGCACAGCCGCTGTCGAACGAAATTGTAGGCTTTTCGCTTTTTCCCTCTCGTAGCAAAGTGGCGGCACTCCCTTTTTCGCATGCGGCGGAACTGTATTGAAGAAGAAGAGGAAAAGAAGAACTCTCATCGCGTGTGAACGATCGAGCTGAGCTGAGCTACACACAACTCAGACTGTAGGCAAAAGACAGACATATCATAGCGGGTTAGCCTTGTGTTTTGTTCAGCATACCATCACATGAGCAGGGGCTTCTTATCTCAACAAGGGCACTCTGGGTGAGGTGTGTCCCGGGTTGACCTTATACGCGACACACACAGTGGAATCGAGGCTAAGCACACGACACGCACCAGGCTTGCATGCCAGCAAGCCAGGCCTAGCTCGCTGACGGGGCTAGCTAGCTCTGCTAGGCGCGTGTGTGTGTCTTGTGTTTGGGTGGAAGGAGCGGGCGTCGCCTCGCCAGCAGACCGGGGCATACCGACAGGGCCCATACCTCTACTCACACCTCAGCTTGGACGGGGCTGCTGTATGAAGAAGAAAAAGACCATAGCCAGCATGGAGCTGAGTGATATAGGAGAGAGGGTGTATGCTGCAGAGTCACTCCTCAACAGAAGGATTCGAAGGGTAAATATTATCTTTCTGAAACTCTTTGTCCTCATTTTCTTCTTCTTCTTCTTCTTCTTCTTCTTCTTCTTCTTCTTCTTCTTCATCTTCTCTTTCTTCTTCTTCTTCTTCTTCTCTTTCTTCTTCTCTCTTCTTCATTTGTTCTTCTTTTCTCTTCTTCATTAGGTCTTCCTTTTCTTCCCTGTCTTCCTCTTTAACTTCTTCTTTCTTGCATTGCCTTCATTTTTTGTGATACTTTTTTAAAAACTTTTTTTTCTCCTTTAGACATCATTCTGACATTGTTTTCCTCTTTCCCTTCTCTCTTTGTCCTCTTATCATTTGTTCCTTTTTATCCCAATATTTTACATTTTACATTTTTGTTCCATTTTCTACTTTCTTCTTGTTCCCTTTTTTGTCCATTTACATTTCACTTTTCATTTCCTTCTTTTTTTCTTCTTCTCCTCCTCCTTCTTCTTCTTCTTCTTCTTCTCGTTCCTTTTCTTCTATACTCCTTCTTGTCCCTCCAGCTCTGTTCTACGATTCCGTTCTCCATGCATCTTCCCAGCAAAATAACATTTCAAACAGCTATGCATAAATCGAAGAGTAATTACAGCCTTTCCACATGAATACCCTTTTCTCCCATTCCTCTCATATACTTATTGATTTTCGTCATCAATTCATTTCTCAACTCTTCCCTCGAGTTTTCCTCCTCTAATGTTACTCTTCTTTTGCTTTTCTTTATCGCCACAGGGCAAGACGGAATATTTAGTCAAGTGGAAAGGATGGTCCATTAAGTAAGTATTAACTTTTTTTTAAACCTTCTCTGTGTCTTCTGTTTGCGGGAGAATGAGGTGGGGGGGGGGGCTTTAAAAATTCAGACATTGTCGTGCCGAAACAAACAAACATTTTTATTTTGAAATAAAAGTGAATACAAGGGATGCCTTGGAAAGTTCTTGGGCTTCTAATGTTTCTTTTTTCCCTCTCTCTTTTCAGGTACAGCACTTGGGAACCCGAGGATAACATCATCGACAAAAGGCTGTTGGAATCGTTCAAAAAGCGGTGAGTCACAAACGCGATTAGGGGAAGAGGGAAAAACGTTATTAACTCGATATATTATAGTCAGCACTCTAGCATGGATAGGAGAAGAGTCAGAAAAAAAATATATCTTTCCAAAATGGCGCGGAGGCTTGGTTGGTTTGGTGTACGATGCAATGCACAGAATACCTCGCATAGCGTTTACGTGTGCGGAAGAGCGTGTGTGTGGTGTGTGTATGGCGGGCTTGGGGAGTTGGGTGAAATATTTCGATGATAGGCGCTAAGTTTTCTATCGACAAAGGGGCTAATTTTTCGCTTTTCGCTTGTTTACAGACGAAAAGATATTGAAGGAGGCTCAGGACCTGCAACACCAGGACGCAAGAAACGCAAACCTAAGGTAAGTTTTAGATTTCGTTATGTTTTACACTCGTTCCCAAACGGCCATTTTTGACCCTCTCCACCCGACTTTTACTAATTAAAACCATTCTAACGAATAAACGAAAAATCTTCGCTGAAAACCCGCAAATGAACAAAATCTGCAACTATCATGGAATGCATTCCCAGAATATCAATTTTGTTAGGGTTTTCCTTCCTCGAGAAATAACTTGAATTTGGAGGAAAGTTCGTGACGGAAAAAAATTTATCCCATGCCTGTCATGCCTGTGTGTACGTGCAAATATAGCGGGAAAGCCCACAGAGCCGAGAGCGCACGTCAGCCATTTTCAATAGCACAGCTTGTCACTTCACCCTGATGCTACGAAAATAATATGCACTGCGCATGTGCAGTGAAGATGGAGATTTTTGAGAGCCATCTTCTGAAGGCATAATTACCGCTGCGCATAATGACATGCTAGATAGCAGCGGGGTATGGGGAATCTTCTTCACTATCTCACACCATTCAATATTCCCGGCAGATGCGTTGCCTGTGTAGCTTTATATTCATGGACTTTTATGATCCATATGCAACACATAATAACGCACGCATAGAACAGTGTGTTGTAAGGATGTGTGATAGACCAAGGGCATTTCGCACCTCCCCCCCCCCCCCCCCCTCCATGTGCTTCTAATTATTTCGAGTCTAGTCCTGATATTATGAAGACGTGGGATCGTATGACTTGCAAATTATCTTCATACAACTTACAAGTCAAGCGTGTTGATAATGATAATAACATTGTTAATGAATATGCCGTCGGTTTCTTATTATATTTCAAGAATTGCTTTGATCCAGCGACATTAAAAATGAGGCATGCATAAATAAAGTTTGGCATTCGAAGGAAAAAAGTAAAAACAACAAAAGCATGATGCTAATTAATGTGCTGTTCTAGAAAAAAAAATATATTATTCTCCAATGTCAATATTTTCATATTTTGAATATGGAACTGACTGCATGATTGATGTAAACGTCTATAGCTAGTACTGGATTGTAGTTATTATCATGTATTCGACAAAAGGCTCATATATTTTTCTGGCTATTGTGTTGTGCCTGTAAGCGATATGTCTCATAAAATGATTTGCTTTTTGAGCTGACAGGAAAATTACAAAGCAGAGATCCACATTGAAACATCGCGTTGCGTGCTGTGTATTTGTCATTGCATGATATCCATGGTCATCACAACCAAAATGCATAAGTCCTGCTGCAATGGCAGGCATGCACAATAACACTTGTGACGCACAAACTGGGAACCTTATAGGCGGAAAAGGATACATGCCAATCAGATTATAAGAAACAATTAACGAAAGTTCAATATCTTAAAGTTAATGTTGAATTGAGAAATCACTCCTTGTCAATGCACAAATTATTGATATTTTCTTCTAATATCAATGCACATTTGACATTTCAAATCTCTAGAAATATTAGATGACACTGTCTAATATCTGTAAAGTTTATCAACGCACTGGTATTTTGAATGACCGGTAAAACATTAAACTATTCATCCTATCGGTTCCTTTATAGACAAAATAAACAACTGGTACAATTATTTATCCCAATGTTCAGCAGTGAGCAGTAGGCTTACCGATGATGGAATCGTGAATAAGTTAATGTAAAATACAGGTTTATCTATTGGTCTACCGGATACATTCGTGGTCATCGATATAATTCGATCAATTAGTGCCCCTCCCCCACGCCCCATGTCGCCCTTTTATTTCTCGCCCCCTCCGCTGACCCCCATCATGCAGAACGCGAAAACTTAAAAATCTTGCAGATTAGGGGCCTGTATAAAAGGGATAATGATTGTATATCATTGCTACATTTTGCCATAGAATTATGATTTATCGTAAGTGTAATTGCATCTTTCATGTTACTGGCAAGTCTTCTGGGAAAATTGCAGATTATACTTTGCAAAATGAACCACAATTGTTCCGTGCTTTGTCTTTAGTTTCATCATAATCTATGAAACTGAATAATGAATGACATGGACGCTCTATTTATGATACTGATTCATCCTGTTCATTGCGGGGGATTTCTTTAAAAGGTGTAGTTTTGAAAGTTCTGCCTCTTCTTGTCTATTTTAATCACCATTTTAATAATAATGGAACTTGAATAGAAAGTGAGACGAAATTGATGAAGTAATGTTCCATTTTACCCAATGAAATAAACGTCTATTTCAAATAAACATCTTCAAAAGATACATTTACACTTTGCCTCTCGTAATATGAAATTCAACTCGGAACATTTTAGCTACCCACGGCAGTCTTCGTCAACTATGTGGCCAATAAAACATCATAGTTTTTAACCATCACAAATTAGCCTTCATAATCTTCAAAGTTTTATCGGATTATTAGTGATTTTGTATTCTAAGCTTGTGTGCTCATTAATCTTAGATAGGGGAAAAAATAATCGGGGGGGGGGGGTTGACTTTAACTTATGCCTCGATGTTATGCGTATCATATTGAGCAGGGTTTCTTTTGACGAAGCAGGTGTTCAGCCCCATGAATACAAGGTGAATCTGAATCATATGAGACTCAAAGGCAAAACTGTTGATATTCGCTCTATTGTGCTGACGAAGTTGATTAATCACGGACGGAATTATTTCCCAAGTTAGCGAACCTCGACAAGAAGAAGGGAGCACACTGCTGGCACTCATTCACCCCTACCCCACCCACCATTTTGATATTGTTGGCAAGAAGTATTCTCAAACTTCTGCAGACGAGGTCCATTGACTGAACGTTCCACGGCCACATACTCAATCTGTACACAGATTAAACTAAATAGTTGCTGTGCAGGCTTCCCTTTTCCACTTGAAAATACAATTTCCATGTTAATATGTATTTTTTCTACATCTTTTTTTTCAATAACGGTGAATTTTCATTAATCATGGGACTGCGAGTTCAGACTGGGTTCATAATTCGGTTATGACTGGGGCGTAATGAACGTCTGTGACGTCATGTACACAATCTCTATGGAGCTCTGGGTGAATTGTTGTGACGCTGTGAATGTGTGGTGTGACTGGCTGACAAAAATTGTGACATGGGGCGAATATCATGGGATCTCTACGAAATTTGTATGAGAGAGTATCATTGTCATACTGCATATAGTTGTAAAATGGTTTTGAGCTTGAATGCAGCTCTATGATAGTGATGTAAATTTGATTGTCCGTTTGTTCCTTTATTATTGACTATTATCTCAAAGTGTTTTTAAGGTTGAAGTTTGTCTTCCAAACTTCTCATGGAATGAACGAAGACAGTCATTAGGATATTTTACAAAACTCATGAACAACTTTGAGAGACAATTCATTGCATGCTTAACATACAGCGGAAAACGAAAATAATATTTTTTACAAATTGATTCACAGGAAATTCGGTTGATGATGTCACCCAAAGTCATCATGTTTAATCTTTTCAGCCCCATATATTATGTCTGTCCCCCAAACTCTCTCACCCCGCTCATTTTCATCCTTCCATTTTATGTTGCAATATATTCCAATTGTTCTTCACTTTTCATATTTCTACCATATGTATCATGCTATAAGCTAACGTCAAGTATCACTTGTTTATGAACTAATGAAAGGGAAGGGTAAAAAGATAGTTATTTCAATTATATTTCAATTGAATAGTGAGGCGACATTTTCAACGTCTCGATTTCTAATAAACCCGTGACATAATGTTGTAAACATCTCCTGAAGATTCAAGTTTCCTATATTTACGCTCGTGTGAATGACGAAAGTGTCTCGACCATGGACCTATGGAAGGAAAATCGATGTCCCGATAGAATCGTCTGCTGAATCTACCCAAGCCTGACTTCCTGGAAAACTATATGGATATATACTTGGATATACGAGGATCTATCATGTGAACACCACCTTTGTGATTGTGAACCATTTAATGTGAACAACTCCATGATACTGGGTGACGACAGTGTTGATCTATATCATGTATATTGTGAACAACACCCATATTACATTATTGTTTTGTGAACAACACCCTATGATGTGAATGGCGTCAGTTGTGACATTGTTGACTACATGTATATAGGAGAACCGCGCGACTTCCATGACGATGTCGAGATGAGGAGTCTTTGAAGAGCCAGTCGTCATCGTTGACAACGCCGTTGACGACTGTAGGCCTATGCGAGCGGTCCAAGTTCGATTGGAGTCCAATTCCCTGATTGGAGCAATGATTTTTGGATATTTCCTAACCATACTAACGTATTGTGTTATGTGATGTCCTTACGTGGATTCCGTGTAAGATGATGAACATGATAATGAAAACGATGAGATCCCAATGTCAAGGACCATGTCGCTTATATCGCTGAATAATATGAATGTGATTTTGAGCTCGAAAACGGTGCCGCTTGGTGGATAGAATAATGATGAGAATAATGATAACAAAAGTAACCATTGCCATCAATGTCGGGCCTCAATGTAAAAGACCATGTTCCCTATTATCTTGCTTCAATACGTGTTTCTCATTATGACTGCATGTGTTGACGATTGTGGTATCAAAGACGATATTATGCAGGGCCCGCTGGAAGAATAGCTTACCACTCAATGTGGCTACCCTGGGTCAATAAGAGATATTATTGTTATACTTGCTGAACACGCTCATGGCTATGATGACGGTTATTATCTCGATGACCATCACGTAAATGGTTGTGATGAATATGACATGACTGTATCATAATTATATAAACTTTATCAATACGAAAACACTTGAAGTAGCAGGGTTATTCTCAAAATAATGCAAAGAGACTTTGTCTGACTTGGTTAATTTATGGGAGATATGGGGAAATGTTGCTTTGTTGGACAGGTAAACCTTAGAAAAAACGCCAGTTTACTTATACTGTCAGACTGTAGTCAAACGCTGCATATTGGATCGGGATTTTTCTTTGTATATATACAGAATCGTTTCTCTAATAATTTTTTCTTAGAAATGAGACGAGACGTATGATTAAATATGAAGAAGATATTCCTCTCTCATCGTGAACATGCTGAATAGTTCGTTTACCCCTCTCATGTATTAACCATGCAGTCCCAGGCAATACAGATTCCCGTATACAAACATTGGCTTGCAACCCACTCTCAATGCACCACAGACATATTTTGCATTTTGATTAAATTTCCCTCTTTTTGTGTACTATAAGAGACACAAAACCATATAGCTCGTGTTTCGCAATCGAGTTCGTATATTGAGTTCGCTTATATATTATTTGCATTATACTTTTCATAATCATCGCATAACATGATACGACCGAGAATACATCGGGCTTATCAAAAGAGCGGTTATTCAAGTAGGTTATTTATAAAGACTGTATGTCATATCGCTTTTGATATCCATCCATATGGACATAGATGTATGCGTGTCGAACGTGCTAAAATTCGTAGGGTAGTTCAGTGGGTTTCACATTAATAGAGACCTAATGTTTTGGGTTCCATTCCCAAGAAGGGGCTCCTAAAATCACACGAGACATTTATTGTTTTTCTCCCATCACTCGTATCTTCTTGGTACCTGGGTCATTGGAAGAGTCACCATGATATATACATTCAGTGCGTAGGCCTACATGTAAATTTTTGTCTGATAAAATGGATTCATAATGGATTACTCCCTATGGAATGTTGAATCTATGGTCAATCTCTCTGGACCTCTGTATTGTTATTCAGAATCATATTATTCATAACCTTATGAAAAACCCTACAAGAGTCGGAAGGCCAACTGACTCCCAAATCGTTGCGCAAATATGACCGCCCCTCACATATTTTGCTCTTATCAAACCCTATAGTCGATGAAGAATATTTTTGCTAGGTCCCATCAAAATACTGGCCCGTCCTTAATCAACATGTTTCGATTTCAAATGGAACTTGAGGGTATAAATATGACTGAGTGTTCAATCACTTGCTGTAAATTGCTGTATAACACACTTGCAAAAAGGGTGCATTATCGCACCTTGCAACATTAGGACTTTTTTGGTACAATATTACGTTTCTCTCAGAACGGTGCAGTATTGCGCTTATCTCTCATGTGCAAGGTTTGTAATTTAAAATGGCGGCAGCGGTGGGATTCGAACCCACACTATGAACGATCTCTTCATCCTATTTCTGTTTATAGACACACGATGCACGGGCGACTGACATGGAATGA
Organism: Temnopleurus reevesii; assembly: GCA_036244855.1. Lineage (NCBI taxonomy): Eukaryota > Metazoa > Echinodermata > Echinoidea > Temnopleuroida > Temnopleuridae > Temnopleurus > Temnopleurus reevesii. The sequence continues at coordinate 59,783 of BQKZ01002532.1, forward strand.
TGCGATCCTTCATGGCGCGGGTTTAAACGTCACAAGTGGACACAATTTGTTTGTATTTGGTAAAATATTGCACCTTGATGAAAGAATAATGCAACATTCATGCATTGCACCCTAAAAGGTGCTCTCAGTGTTGCATTTATTTACACCTTTTGAAGGCCATGTTACACCTAAATTCCAAAGTATTTGCAACGGTAGGCAGGAATGATTTTCACAACGAAACCAACAGTGTTAATATTTTCTGACCATACTCATTAGTTACTATTCGGCACATTGAATTGTAATGACTACAACTATATACTCCCTGGATGGGACCAGTGAGATATATTGTTCATGACTGTATCAGGGAGTTGTGAATTTTTCTAAAACTCACAACTCCCTGACTGTATGAAAGATAAATTTGGGCACAGGCCGAACCTTCAGGCTATACCATAGTGTGGTCAGGTTGGCTCTGTTTTGTGGGGAGCAAAATAATAGATGAAGTAGACTTTAAAGTTCAAACAAGTTTATAGTTGTAAAGCAGGAGGAGAATCGTTTATCATCTATTCAAAGAGATTGTTATAACGACTGGAATGATGGCACATCACTGTCTTGATTGTTAACTTGATTTGTTGTTCAGTGATGTTCACCGGAATGACGGGTTAAATGATCATCTTCTCAACAGAAGGTTTTGCATTTGCACCCTGGTCGAGGCGGCCAAGCCACAGATACAAAATAAGCTGTTGGATACATGTACTTTGTGTGGATATCTGTTGGTAACGTTCAGTTATTGACGAGTATTTTGTAATATTTTAAATGATTCCATGGGTAAATAAAGTACGATGGAAGCGTCGTAGTGTATAGTGGTGCTGACTTTTCAACCAGAGAGTCATATAGGTTCAAGTCCGACGCCGTTAATTTCCTTCTGCAAGAAATATTTCCACACCGTGCTGCACTCAACCCAGGTGAAAATACTGGTGCATGTAGGTACTTGTTGTTAGAGGACTGGTTGCAACGGCCTAAAGCCACGTTAATAATGCAAAGCGCATTGAACACCCCACTGAGTGGATACGTACGCTATATGAATTGCATACTATTAACAATTAGGAGAAATAGAATCAGTAGTAAAGTTTTAGAAAACGGGAGAAATAATTCCTACCGCGAAACTTCGATAGATGTCAGAGTCAACACATAGTTCCAAGGAGAAGAATAAGGTCACATCAAATTGAGGTCACAAGATAGTAATCACATCTTCTTAATGCCAAGGAGTTGACACATTTCTCATGAACTTGAAATGAAATTACCACGATTCGACGTGAATATTTTCTGAGCAAAGGGTTGACGGCTTGGAAATACTTTTCGGGGGGATTTCAATGAAGTGATGGGATATTTAACTGTTCCAGAGGCTACGAAATGTCTTGAAAATGGAGGGTCTAGAAGTGGAGGGCGGTGTACTGATTGTGTACACGATGTATTAATTATGTTTGTATACGAATAGTAGCTCTGCGTTGTTGTTGGTGTTTTTGCTTGTAACTAAATGTCTCATACTATCAATTGGTACAAATTGCAAGGCAAAGCATGTATATAAATTGCGAATCTGCAAAGCTTTTTTTTCTTTGCTGTTGTAGGCCTGACGATCTCCTTCCTCCCTGCCGATATACTCTTCATATAACTTAAATTTTGAAAAATGCATCGCTCTCTTGAGCTCCAGATCAAAGGCACAATGCAATGTATCTTTATCAAAGCATTGCATGTAATCGAAACAGGACTTTGATTCTAATGATAATGATTGGGGAGTAATTAATTAGGTTGTTTTGAAACAGAAAGAAACTTGATAAATTACGGTAACATATTTGAGATTGAAAACGGCATTTAAACTGATTGTATGTTGTCTTCGCATTGTGAATTTCATTTGGACCCTGCACACATTAATTATCCGAAACTGCTATTATTAAGTGACTTAATATGGTAATTATGTTAAGAAAAGTGTTCACTTGTTATAATTAAGGAAAATAAACTAACATGATAGGAAAAAGAATTGAAAAAGATCCGCCGCATCGATACCACAAGATTTGTTTTATCATCACACAGTATATCAAAACAATAGAACTTCATGAATACATGTACAAATTGATTTAGAATTGTAAAAATGGAAAATAAATATATTTAAATGTATAACGTTACAAGTTCTTCCCAGGCGTGCAAGCGTTTTTTTTTTCTTTCCATCATCCTGTACAGTAGACGACACTTGCGACTGATTTTGTTTGTTAAACACAAAGTTCAATGTTCACACCTTTCCCATACGACAGAGATGAGTTTGTTTATATTCCTTCCAGTTTACCCTCAGTAGTTACAAACTCATTCATCATGTTCATTCAGCAGACCGACCAAAGTAAGTGACGTCATACAGACAAAGTGCAATGACCGCTAGCTAGAGATCAGATTGATGCAGATTTGATATTGCGGTTTTGCGATAAACGGTCTCAGGTACGCATGACGATTATTAATTAATCTCTCAACAATAATGTCCAGGGGTGAAGCGATGAGTCTGTCCTCAAATTAATTGTAGGTGGGAGTGGTGCTGGGAGGGTAGAGAGGCGCAAGACTCAATCCAGGTATAATATTACCACCTGCCCATGTTGATACAACTGATTGATTGATTGATTTTATTTTCCGTCATTAAAATATACAATACAAGCATACAGCGAGCAAAAGTGAAAATATAACATTTAAAAATAAATTATTGACAACACAGTGCAAAACATTGATACAAAAAAAAAATAAACAGAAGAAGAAAGAGAGGCAACTGCCTGATTGTCTCTCCAGATATCATAGTGCGGGGAAGGGAAAAGGGGGTCGATGTCCTTAACCCCCCCCCCTCTCCCCCCTCTCCCTCGGTAATGCTTCTACATCACCACTCACCTCTATGTACTGGGTATGAATCAATTCTTCCCCTTCTACATCGTACATCACACAAAGCAAATCGACAATCACAGTATGCGCTTAGGTTCCAGATAAATGTGACAGTTTGGCTGATAGATTACTGAACAATTACGGTTTTAGGCTTACGTAATTGAATACCATGTCTCATATCAAAGCACCACATTATTCACACAAATAGAAGAAGTCCAAACGTCATGGGAATTCGCCATTGTGTGAAGGAACATGAAAACATCGACCTTCTTTATTGTACATGTAAACTTTTCATGATTGTTGTCATGCTTTGTTCGGACTGCATGTATAGAGCTGCTATCAAAGCTGATCTTGTTTGAAAATTTCCCCAAACATTTCATTTCATATTGAGGCAGTCATTTTTGTCTGGTCATAAATTTATCCCCTTGCATGATGCAATTTTAGGCTTTGTTAATTGCGTCACTGCGACAAGTTTCGCTGTATAACATCATATCTACCAATATATATATCTGTTCGTTTTCAGGCAATCACTTTTCACATTGTGTTTTAAATTAGACAAAATAAATCTGTTTTATTTGGGTAGCTTGCTTTATCAGTTTATACCTTAAACGGTCCATTGTATTCTTATAGAGAACGATTGTACGTGAGCAGTCGTTTGTAACCCATAAAATGGACAATGACACAAATCAGATTAAGGAATGGGAAAAGTACAGCAGATCTACACTTCTCAAAGAAAGTTACGGATCACATCGTAAAGGAGAATTACACCCTGACAATAATGTATAGTCAATAAATGAAGAAAAATCAAATGAATAAACTGTGAACATTTGAGCAAAATAGGATTATCCGTTCAAAAGTTAGGGATTTTCAAAGTTATCATTTCCACCTGTGCTGGGCATCCTTGAATTGGCATGCGTATATAGCTAATTAGCATAATATGTGATGTCATACATGGAGAACTCTTCATTCACTTTGTATATACATTTATTGAAAATGGATCAATATCACATTTCAAGAGAGGAATCAACATCGTTCTTTCTGGAATGCTTGCAGAATTGATGTAGCTATGATATATGTAACCGAAGAAACAAAATTGTGTCTACTTTTCTGGAAAAAGAGGAAAATGTGAAATTTTGTGTACAAAGCGAATGGAGAGTTCTCCATGTTGGCAGCCATTTTGTGCNGTGTAAAACAAGATTTCCATCGAAATATTATATGAGACGTTGAAAAGTATTGCAAATTGGTAAACGACTGACATGCCCTTTAAACCCATTAACGGTGTAACGTTCCCCTTTAAAGCGACGCGTTTGTCACTCACCCCTCCCCCGCCAGTCTCGGGGTCGACAAGGTCATGCCATCGTGTATAAATTGAATTTTATTCATAATCGCTAGAAGCCCAGGTGAATATTGCCTGACAGTTTTCTTCCATTCATCGCGGAATGTGCCAGCCCACAGTCGAAGTTTTGACAAGGCAGGAGAATAAAGCCACTCAGTATTGTGAATAAAATTCGCATGAACTTGACATTTTGATGTTATTTTTCCCATTTTATGTCGATGAATGCTCGTTCAATATCTTGTGTTGGAAGCGAATAAATGAAACACGATTCAGAAAGCTGATACAGTATTTTAATGATGCCTCAATATATCATACATAATCAAGGATTTTGTTTACGATCAGTCTACTTCATCACGTTAACAATAATTGAGTAGGTTGAAAGAAAAAAAGTCACATCCAAATTTATGATGAAGGGGTTGGAAGTGTTGTTTTCACCTGATAGACAACTTTGTCATAAGAGAGGGTGAATGAGGGTACATCCTTCATTCGGTTATGACAAACTTATACAATAGAAATGGATATGTTTTCCTTTTCCTTTAAAAGGAAGATAAAGTGTTATTACATTTGATTTCAATACTCAACAGTTCAAGATGAATTTCTTGGCAAAGCCTCGCCTTGGGAGTAAGAATTTTTCTTTCTTTTTAAAATGGGATTTGAGGGGAAACGAAGCTGTTATTATTTTGCCAACGTTCTCGGTTTCGATCATTACACCAATAAGATTGTATTAGTAAATTGTGTGCTTGCCAGTGCTTGCCAAGAATTCTCCAATTCACGCTCACCTGATAAACTTGACAAATGAGAAAGGAATGATCATAAGTGAAAAAATATGAAGAAGGCTGTGCATTTTTTTCATCTCTCTCTCTTCGTCTGACAGTTCGTTGGCACGCGCCCCGCGGCTTATAATATTGGGAAAAGAATAATGTCCATGGCAATGCATTTTAGCGCGGTTGATTTATAAAAAAAAAAAAAAAAGCGGGAAACGAGGGCTATTGCCAAAGGAATGCATTCGCGTTGGGATGGACGCACAGTTTATTATTAAAAATGCATTAGACGAATGCATTAATGACATCAGGCAGGAGATGTATATGAGCGTGCACACGCATTATACTGTACGCTGTGGGTGTATGGCCGTTGCTATACTGATTCGATGCGAAAGCCCCGCTCCTCGCACCGGGAGAGACACGGCTTATGCACACGATAGCAAATCGTTGATTGTATAGCTCGCAGCTAACTTCGCCCTCATTTGAGACTCTTTACCTCTGCCAGCGAGTGAAAAAGGGAAGAGAGAAAATCTTGGATCGTTTACAGACCTGGTTAAAGTACACATTATAATCAAACACTCGAAAGCGGGAAGAGGGGCTGGTTTATGCATGGTTTGTGTTTCCCACCGTCCGATAGTCGAGTCGAAGGCCGGGACTTTAGGGCGAATCTCGGGTCACGTTAGCGGTAGTCTCGATATTTCCTATCATTTGCCTTTTTTCGTTCATTTATAGCATGTAATCCTTAGCACTGTCTATCGTTTACAGTAACTCCCATAATACATCTCTGCATACATAAATTATACTTCATACCGTATTACGTGTACTCTGTCACAGCATGCTAGTCACATTCACCAGGGACAACCTTTGCTTTGGCGGGATGAGGGCGGACAACCCCCCCCCCCGAACACACACACACAAAAAAAAAAAA
>BQKZ01002533.1:7292-31467 GCA_036244855.1 Temnopleurus reevesii
GAGTCTTGTTACTGTATATGTTCATGTACTTTTTATCATGCAGGACCCCTCGTGATACCAACATCTTGTTGAGAGGGCATCCTGCTAAAATATTGATCAATAAATAAATAAAAATAAATAAATAATGTTCCTTTGGCGATTAACAAGTTTGATTTAATTGAATAACACAGGTCTATTTCGCGATATACAAATTGTTCCAGAATATATGCATGAAGCAAATTTAAATAGAGAAAAATCTGATCAAAATATATGTTCATGAAAGAAAGCCCGGAAATAGGAACCATGATCAGACATTCATCAGAGATCAGAAACTGAAGATGCACATCCTGAAAAAATGACTTCTCCTTATTTCTCATGGTTCTTTGCGCTATACTTTTCCCCACTCACTAGGTCTTTCCGATCTAACCAGTGCATTATGGGATGCTGATGTCAATGGTTTGGTGGTTGGTACAGACTTCAATGTCAACAAACAGAGGGACGTATCTTCAAACTACGGAGATCGAGTCGACAATTCACCAATGAAGTAAGTTAATAATAATAATAATAATATATAGCATTTAAACACGCCATCTCTCTAGTCACCTATTCAGAGGCGCGAGACAAATATTCTAAATAGTCTATTCTAAATAGTCTAATATTATTACCCTGCCATAGCATAGCTGCCAAGTAGGCGCTTCTGCATTTAGAAGAATAAATTCCTGCCGGTACCCATTCACCTCACCTGGGTTGAGTGCAGCACACTATGGGTAAATTTCTTGCTGAAGGAAATTAACGCCCTGGCAGAGATTCGAACCACCGACCCTCTAGTTAAGAGGTGAGAGTCCGAACCACTACACCATGACGCTCCCACATAGTTATAAAGTTATAAAGAGAAGAATATATGTACAAAAACAATCAAATCAAATCAAACTAAAATAAAAATAAAATAATACCAAATAAAACAAGGTTCAATCTTCTACCAACCTTTTCATTTCGCTGGCTTGTTCTCATTGTCTTCTGATGACTTTCTCAAACCTAAAGATGTAATTTGGCCTTGTGCTGCATCTCTCGCTAAATGCGAGGCAACTTCCTTAAAGGGAAACCAACCCCTGAAATTATCCTGCTCTCAAGATATGAAGAAAAATCAGATGAACAAACTGTGCAAATTTGAGCAAAATCGGACAACCGGTTCAAAAGTTATGAATTTTCAAAGTCACAGAGATTTGACGATCACTGCCGCCCATTGGGATCCGTGCGATCGGCAAATTCGAAGGAATCTGTGACGTCACGTCGGACGACTCCTCGTTCAATCTGTACACCAAACTTCACATTTTCTCCTTTTTCTCGGAAAAGTCAAGAAAATGCCAATTTTGGGTTGGGGTATATATCATTTCTGTATTGATTCTGCATGTATTTTAAAAAGATTCATGCTGCAACCTCACTCTAAATTTGATATTGATCAATTTTTTAGATATTCTATGTACAAAGTGAAAGGATTTGTCCGATATGACGTCACGGATTCCGTCGTCAAATCTCTGTGACTTTGAAAATTCATAACTTTTGAACAGGTTGTCCGATTTTGCTGAAATTTTCACAGTTTGTTCATCTGATTTTTCTTTATTTAGTGAAGGCACGATAATTCCAAGGGTTGGTTCCCCTTCAAGCTTGCGAAAGGTTGAAAGCTGACCCAGCAAAATTAAAAAGCTGATCATAGATATATCTAATAGAAGTGTGAAAGTGTGAAACCTAGTTTTATTTGAGCATCCCAAACAGATGAAAGTCTTCTGCCAAAGCTTGTTCAAAAGGATGATTGAATTCATAACATCTGTTAAGAGTGTATGTATAGCAATTAATATTAACTTTGCCATTTTAGTGCAGGACCTTTTGGACGATAATTATGTATCTTTGTTTAATAATGATGTTATTGGGCCCCGTTGCAAAATAAAATTGGAAAAATATGGTACTTTTGCCATTAATGGTAATTCGCGATGCTGATGTAATGTTGCATCCCTTTGTCATGGTAGTCAAGATGGTAGATTTAATTTGCTGCAAAATTGTCATAAATCCAAAGGCCCCGTCACAACAAACACGACAAGACCGGTACGTATGAAGTCTCTCGGCTGCGCTGGTCAGTATGCTGCTCCGCACAAACAATGTTTAACTGACCAATTACAGAGTAGACATCGAGTAAATTCTGTACCTTTTTATTCTTACCAACTAGGCTCTTCACCAACGTACGCCAGACGAAACTGAGTACGGGAACATGGCCTTCATTCAAGGCGCTTCTTAATAATTACTACCGAATGACAGGACAAGAAGAATCGGACACTGAAGATGCAGAGATAGAAGCCTTCCTCGATGAGATATTTGCAACTGAAGTCATGTCCTTAACATACGACTACTTGAAGAACAAGGGTAGGCTATGTTTACGTCAAACAACATATTCATGATGATATTTATTTCATCCGTGTTTTTTACGAAGTGACGGGAGCCAGAGGGTGGTGTTACACGAAATGAGCTACACACTAAGAAATTAGGGTACAGTTAGGGTCCAAAATCACGCAAAGTCACTAATTTGAACCCCGGCATCCTGCCGGCATCCTCATTATACCCTATGAGGTTCAAAATTGATCCCATGTGATGAAAGCTGGTATAAAGGGTATAACGTTGTACCCTCCCGATTTGAAACTAGTGCAGAATGCAGACCCCACTCTCTATACGTGATCGGAAATGAATGCTGATTTTGTTCTTATTTTACCTTTAGGAACTCTATTTCATACGTAATAGATTTATTACTATGTTTTTTATTCCGTTGATCCCTGCAAGATTCGGAAGAAAAAAAACCCATTAATACATCGATGTTTTGAATAAAGTTTATAAATAGCAGCCTAGAAAAGGAACACGTCTTAACCAATGGCGAGCGAGCGATGCGACAGTGGCTGACCAATCAGGTGGCTCTATTTCACGAACAAAGAGGATCAGTATCGAGGGTCGATATCGAGGGTGGATATTGACTGAGGCGCCGTGGCGTGCGCCTGAAATCCATCTGTTCGGGACAGTCATATAGATTTGGGTTCGTTCCTGCCTGTGGGTTCAAAACCAGGTCGCATACCGTCTTTCGGGTGAAGACGTTAAGATGGCGACCCTCTTTCTCCCTTCTTCATCTGGCGTAAATATTCAGAATTGAATGATACACGCCTCAAAACTACATTCTTTCCTTTCCTTTTTTGCCAAACGCCAAAGATCTAATTTTGTACCCTAATGGTACAATTTTGCATCCCTGGGGTACAAATGTGTTCCAATCGGGTACAAACCTGTACACTTGGTTGGGGTACAAAATTGCACCTCACATTTAGGGTTCAAACTCGTACCCCATAGGGTTCACCCGGTGTTACATGGGATTGTACCCCTAGGGTGCAAAGTTGTACCCTAATTTCTTAGTGTGTACAAATCCATTGAAACGTGTCATTTTATAGAATTAACACGTTGCTTGATAGGACACCCGTTGAATTGGCGCTATGTCGGGATTTCTTTATCTTTGTGATCACTCTTTTGCTCTGGCCCTCACTTCATGAAAACACGGACAATTTTATCCACACATCTCGCTGGGATATTTTCAATTTATTATTTTCGCTGACACGTGCACATAGCCACGAACAAGAAAACACAGTAAAATTTTAAAACGTTCAAATGGATAAAATAGATATAGATATAGGACTGTCTTACAGCATTAAACTTTTAATTTAACATGTTCGGCACATTTTGCTTTACCAGAGTAGTTATTAGTAGTTGGTTTTAACACGGTTTTACTAAGGAAACATTTTATAGTAATAACACTAAACATTGCGCTTAATACGAAGTGTTTCTAAGTGCTCTGTGACAACATGGCTAACATTTGGTGCTCACTGCATCCAAGAATTTTCTTTATGCCGCTACCCCTTCACCTCACCTGGGTTGAGTGCAGCACAATGTGGATAAGTTTGTTGCTGAAGGAAATTAACGTTATGGTGGAATTCTAACCAACTACCCTCGGGTTAAACAAGTTGAAATGCTAGAGTCAGAGCCACGACACCTTTGGTGGATGTAAGCCTTTAACAAAACTATAACATACACACCACTTTAGAATTATCAATTGAATCGCGCCACGTTGTTATCAACATATGTTTCAATGTTTTGCATATGTTGTGCTCGCATTGGACAGGCTTCCCGACACTGGCTAGTTTCAGACGATACGTGAAAGATCTTTGGTTTACGACATACTCCCGTTCCGGTGCGCTCGACTCGTCTGGCTTCGAACACGTCTTCGTTGGCGAGGTATATGTACTGAGCTTTCGTTTAACAACGCGAACGCTATCGACGTTAGATCTATGGGTAGCCAAATTTGAAAAAAATGTGCTCTGGAATACATTGATGTTCTAGGGGCCTTAAAATCCATTTTTTCTTTTATATAGAAAATAAATACCGTTGCAAAATGCGTAAATGGCAGCTTTAGCAGTCCATAAATTAAACGTCGTTAGTAACAGTCGCATTGTAAAGCGAAGCCTAGTGGAAATAGGTTTTTCGACATTGGTGGACGATGGCTTGTGGACTGAAGAAAACGAGTGTGCGCTTAATATGCACATTAAATGATAAGTGCGCAACTGACCTGTACATCTTTAAATGCGCACATCAGAATGATACCTACTCGTTTTCCGTTCAGAAGCCACCGCGTCTACCGATTTCGAAAATCAACCTTTGATTTTAACTCTTTTTATATTGTTAATGCCACTTTACAGAGTTGCTAGAAAGTTGCGATTAATTCCAAATGTGCTGAAAATCAGTGTCAAATTAAAATCCGTATTTGTTCGCACATCGTTTGCATTTATGGCCCTAATAAGACGCGCATGAAATTATTGTGTTTTTTTTTTACGGGCCGTTCCTGATCAATTGCAACGTGGGATTAATTCCTACTTTCTAGCAGCATCCCCTGAATTAATGCTGAATAATTATCGCAAATCAAATATATGTACTTGTACGAAAGAATCAATAGTGCATTTGATTTCATTTCAGTCTTTTCATTTGATACTTTTAACTTCCACTGCATTTGTATTAGCGGACAATGGAATCATAATGCCTGATATGTGCAAAGCGCCATGAGCACTCCGCAGAGTGGATACGTGCGCTATATAAATTGCAGCTATTATTATCATTATTATATATCTTTATATGTAGGTAAAAAATGGAAAGGTCAGCGGTTACCATAACTGGGTGGCCTTCCATGAGGATGAGAGCGACGGAGAAGTAGAATACTACGGATACACCAGTGAGGCCAATGTAAGTCCAGTTATTTCTTTGACAACCTTGGGTCAGATAGGCTCGGAATCGAATACTCATCGGGCAAACTCTCTTCTAAAGGCCCGGGCACACCAAACACGGCACGACATCGCGGCACCGTTTTTACGCGCAATCTTCCCTTTGATTGGCCGATCGGTATACATCCTGTGCGCGAAGGAGCGCGCTGACCAATAACGACCAAGATAGCGCGTAAATACCATGCCGTGATGCCGTGCCGTGTTTGGCGTGCCCGGGCGTTAAGTGAAGAAATTAATATTATTGATAATAATGATAAAAACAATAATTAAGGAGAAGGGGTAACCAAAAACGTGCTCCGATATGACCAAGGCCTTTTCAAAGAAATCAGTTAAATGATCAACGTACGACCCAAAATACGTACATCTTTTTATTCATGGCCAAAATTTGGAGATATAGATATGGGAGCTATTAGCTGACACTTACATGTTAGTAGATTTAGCTTCTTAGCAAAGCGTCATCAAAATCAAATGAATTCCATTCACATATCACGGTCCCACGGTCCTCACGTTCAATCTGAATAAAGCGCTTATGGACTTTCCCCGTGCGAGTGATAAACGCTATATAAAAACAATCATTACTATTATAATTATCATTAAGCGTATTTGAAGCGATCGTGTTATAGTAAGCCCGTCTGTCTGGTTACCTGAGGTAGTAAACCCGAAAATAACTCCCCTCGACATCAAATGGCATTAAAAAGGTGTTCACTTTTGAAAATATTGAATTCTAACATTTCACGCTTGTCATGATAAACCGAAAGACGGTTTGTACGAAAACTAGCTCGCACGTTTTAGAGATAAGAAAGTGCGCACAAAATACGCGCATCAAAAATCCGCGCACGGAGCCTAAGTCGGATGGAGGTTCCGTGCGTCGATCGTGACCGAGACGTTTATTTGCTTCTAATTTAAAAAAAATGATAATCCATGCCGTGTCATATTTAAAGCTTCTTTTTTCGTATGTAAGTGATATGAAATATTTGTTAAGGACCTCAGTTACCTTTAAAGCTCTATCATTTTTTTTTCACCCACAGCCTAACCAGATCTTGATCCAGTTCCGCCTGACCCACGGTGGGTCTGACTACTTCAAGGAGTTGGCCTCCCTGATCTACGGCGCAAGTCCAGAGCTCGAGCTCGCTCTCTTCACCGTGTGCTTCGCAGAGAACCCAAACGCGATTTGTTCTTTCAATATGAATGGGTCTCCTCAGAGAATCCAGACTTGGGACTATAATGGTCAGGATCTTATCGGTTCTGCTTATTTCAGCGTTTAAGATGGTCTAAGCATGCATTTGCTGTCCCCATCGTGGGTTATTTTGATTCTATCCCATCCTTGTCGCCATCTTTATGTTCCCTATGTTATACTCAAGGAACTATCACAATTGCAGTGTTGTACTGAAACTGCATTGCCATTGAGACCTGACAGAATGCAGCCGTGATTATTGTTCATTGAGTACTACATAAGGAACACGAAATATGAGTCACGAATTAAATTTTGCACAAAGCCCTAGATATATGGAATCCCCGATTCAACAAGATTCTTAGTCATATTGAGAACTCTATGATCTGAGTAACTTGTCCTTTTTTGTCTAGTATTAGCTCGTCGGGTTATTCAGGACTCAATTGGACAAAGAGTTGCGGTGAATCGTGGCTTCTATGTTAATGGGGCTTTAATAATCAAAGTTGAGCAGAACTACCCAGATGAGAAGCTTAATAGATGCGTCAGTTTATGGATTTGTCAGCAATCCTCTTGCAAGTGTCTTCCGTCTCCCGTCAGCATTATCGTCTCCATGGCATAGCCTTTTTATACACATATTGTGACTTGTCATTGGCTACGTTTGACTGAACATCTAAGTTTGATTGTGCAAGATTACAACTCCTAAATCTAAATTGAACGATTCGATATGGAGAGGATATTTTACCAACATATGCCCACGTACAATGTCTTGTAGTGGCTGATACACTGCTATTCAGACAATTGCAACTGATGCAATCAATATGAATAGAACATATAATAATTGAAAAGGGTGATACCAAGTTCTGTTTTGAAACTGCGATTGTTTATTGACATACCTTTGTTTGCAAAACAAACTCTGTAATGCCAAAGGTTGCATTTATTCAAAAACAAATACTCGTTACAATGTGTAGAATAAGTAGATTAAATTTTGGTGCAAAATATGTAATAAATGTAAGATTTAATACATGTATATTCATTAATAATTGATACATTAATTGTCTATACAAGAGAATACATGTAGATTATCTTAATAAACAATGACATGAAATTGAAAAATTAGTGAACTCGTGATAATTGCCTTTTTTTTTTTTATCTGTTCTTCAGTATATAGGCTACACCTCTAACACCGTTATGGCCATTTCGTTAGTGATTATCATTCACTTGACATGTTTAATTATCCTTATCCGTCATAACTCGGAATAGTTTTGGATATGTGAATATTTTGACGTCATCTTTTACGATAACTGGATATTCAGATATCGATACCGCGATATCAAGATGAATGGTCGTCCAAACATGAATAACAATGGCTGCGCCCAGCGGAGAAATCAACGGTGATGAACCGAAATTTAATCTCGTAGATGATGATGATTTGGAGGAATTCATTTAATCGACAGATTATAAGTAGGATGTCAATTTGACTATTATTTTGGTTTACTTGTGTAGGATATAAATCAAATATACCATCCACATGTTTCGAAGTACTGTTTGAAATTAGGGATTCTTCGGTGACTGGTATAGTGACTATTTTCTTTGGGGCTGCGCCCCTCAAAGAATAATGCTATGCCAGTCACCTCACAATCCATAAATTCAACTAGAATTTCTTAGTGCACGGTATATTTGATTATTAACCTATATAAAAGCTTAAGTTAATATTAGTGAGCCGCATTGTAATACATCGGAGTGATAAAAAAAATATATATATATTTAGGATACCATATTGGCATGTAAATGCCCTATGCATTATTTGATTCGACGATGTCTTACTACGTTCAAGCTATGTGGAAGTACGCCGAGCCAAGTTTGTCTTCATGTATCCTCCACGTTCGTATGGCGATGTTGTGGTGTTGAAGAGAGAACGTACACTTATCGTGGGGCCTCGCGATGAAGCAGATCGTGTACAGAGCGAGCTCAAACTCGGGACTCACGCCGACCATCATTGATGAGAGGGTCTTGACTTGGCCCGCCCAGTTGAACTGCACGAGCAACTGATTTGGCTGTGATAATGAGAAGAATAAATTATATGTCAGATGGATGATTGGTAGGTAAATAAGCATATAAACAAATGTTACTTCAGAGAGGTGAGCCAATTTTGGAAAGCTAAGCTTGCTATAATTTAACAGCCTTGTACGTCTCACATTCCAGAATGTGCCAACATCACAACGAATACAACTAATCATTGGAATGACAAACAATCCATTTTCTTTAAAACATATACCGCTCTAAAATGATTGAGGTGCCAAAATGCCATTTTGGTGGGGGCGGGGGGCGGGGGGGGGGCAAAGATAATTTGCTTGGTACTGTAATCATCAGTTCTATAGATTACAGAAGAGATGAAGAAAGTAAAAAAAAAAATCACGTCTACTTTACTTCGATCTTGTAAATCAACTGCATCCTTCTATACAAAGCTATTTTTATTGAATAGAATATGTTTTTCCTTTTTGGAAAGACGTAATAAACATAAGGAAATACAAGATAAAGTGAAAGATTAAAGGAGGCGAAAACTCTAAAAGCACGTACAGCTTGTGTTGTGGTCGCCTTGTGGCGCATTCAGATTGCATTGAAATTACTGTTGGAAAGCGATGCTAACCTGTTTCTGAGCTGTGTAACCATAGTAATTGAGATTCCCCGCCATCTCTTGGAGATAAAATTGGATCCAGTTGTGGAAGCCACTGACGGCACCATTCTTCATTTCTCCAACAAACGTGTGCTCAAAGGCCGATGAATCAAGGACGCCTCCTGAGCGAGAGTACAGGCCAAACCATGTAGTCTTCAGATAGTTCTTGAAGTCGGTCTGAGACGAGAAATGACCTGTATATATTTGAACAAAAATGAAAGATCTGTTTAAACATGTTAAAAGACACGATACATTTTGATGAACTGTTTGGCTAAGTTTTTGCGTTTCTTTTAAAATCTGCCAACCACGAAACACCTGTCAATCAATTGGCAAGTTGAGCCAAGAGGAAAATGAATACAGCACCAGAATATTGATACGGGGGGGGGGGGGGGGGGGGGGGAAAAGTTTGGGCCCCCCCCCCCCCCCTCCGTTCCTGGCTGAGCTGACTAGCAAAACAAAAAGGGTTTCACCTCACATTTGGCGCCCCGGGGGATGGGAAAAGCTGACAAGCAAAAAGAAAGAAATTAAAAAAAGGTCCCCACCTCAAATTTGGCGCCCCTCCCCCTTCAACGAATTGCCGCCCACTTTTAAGCAATTTGAAGGCCTTCTTGCCATCAAATTTTGGCACCCCCCCCCTCCCCTAGCTCTCATCCGGGGGTCGAGATTTGGCACAAGGTAATAGATTTATTCACTGCACAGGGCAGTGACGAAGTTCCATGAGGTGTAAAAAAAAACCATTAATTGTGATGTAGATATGTAATTTGATATCAAAGATTTTCTGCATTTTAGTAAAAAAAATGTCAATCGATCTCAATAATGTGAAATGGCAGTAGGATCCATGGTTATCTGATTGATGTGAAGGCATAATGATGCCCTACTGTTTACCCATGGCAAGGTCCTCTAAATTTGCAACCAATGCCAATCGTTACTAAAATGGCTTTTGGGAACGAAATACACTATATCACTCGATTTGATTAACTCGATGTATTTATATTTTTTTACTTTTCTTTTTTGTACAATCTTTTTCAAATAAAAATCATAGGAATCAATGATCAACGAACCCTTTTGACGAAGAAGATTATATGTGGTCTGCATGACATCCGTATTGATGATCGCCGTTAGAAAGACGTCGATCTCACGTTGTTCCGACGTTGTCACCCTCTCCGCGACGCCTGTCGATCGCTCGTAGTTGTCAAGAAGAGCTCGGAAGGGTGTAAGGGTGGGGCCGGTGAGGAGAGCGGCAGGTTGGACGTTGGTAAAGAGACTGTGTATAAGGAGAGGAGGAGAGAGAGAGGGGGATAGAGAGGGAGTGAGCGGAAGGGAGGGAGAGGGATGGAAAGATATTGTATGATAACATGGGGGAATATTATTTCTCCAATTGCAAAGGAGTTTGGTACTCGATCGCATATCTGACAATGGGCCTGTAACATAAAAGATGCAATTAAACTTACAATAAATATTAATCATAAGTCTAGGGCAAAACGTGTACCATAAAGATACGATTAATTTTCAATTTATCGTATCTCCTTTATGTTACAGGCCCAATATCATATAAAATTACTTTACAGATGATATCTTAAGAATAATATTCATATTTATATAATGAGAATATTGACATCTTATATCAATGAAGGTCAAATAAAAAAAAATAAAAATTTCCAATGCGAATTTTGCTAGTAACAAGTGTTCCTATGTTTACGACATCGATAATATGTACCAATAGAATTGAAAAAAAAATCTTTTGTATAGCTTCATCCCTATAGCTATGACCACTTGTTTTTCCTTATTTTCATTTCTTTTCATCTTCTACATCTTCTTCTTCTTCACCTTGTTCTTCTTCCTATTTTTTTCTTCTTCTTCCTCTTCTTATTCTTCTCCTCCTCCTCCTTCTTCTTTTTCTTTTTCTTCTGCTTCTTCTTCTTCCTCTTCTCAGTTTCCTCTTCTTCCTCTTCTTCTTCTTTTTTTCCTCTCCTTCTTGTTCTTCACCGTTTCATTCTTCTTCTTCGCATCTCCTTCTCCTTATTCTTCTTCGTCAACCTGTTCCTTTTCATCATCCATCTTCACCCTAACTCACGTTCTGGGCGATCTGTCCCGGCGTCTAAACAGGTGTGTAATCCTCGTCTGTGTGCGGATCGAGTACATCATCCCAGCGACCCAGTTGGTATCCAGAGACCAAAGACTGTGTGCCAAACGAGATATGTCATTTGATGTAATTGGTTGCTTAGTAACCCCTCCTCCAACAGGCCTGCCTCCTGCAACTGAGATGGGAAGAGAGAGGGATGGGTTTATGTTTTAAATTGTTCCTCTGTTTCGCGTAAAATACCTGGAATCTGTGTATTAGATAAGAAATGTAAAAACCTTTTGAAATAAGCTAAATATAATTCGTCAAATGTTATCGAATCTTATCAAACTAGCAATTTCTCTGATGTATCCCCCTCCCCCCCCCCCCCCCAAAAAAAGGAAGAAGAAATAATGCATTTAATCCATGAGACTGTTTCTTCCTTCCAATTTGCAACTTTTTTCAGAGTTTCACAAAAATGTCGAGAAATAATGGCATCATACTATAATTTGAGAAAGGTTTGTGTGTTTGTGTGTTTGTGTGTTTGTCTGTTTGTTCCCCTACTCCTCCGAGGTCCTTTGACGGATCTTGACCAAACTTGGTGGGTGTATGTAGGGGAACCCCAGAATTGCCCTTGAGTGGTTGGTTTTGTGAAAGGTCAAGGTTACTATGGTCAAAGGTCAATCAAATGTCAATTTTTCATATTTCCGGACTCCCTGGACCGATTTGGACCAAACTTGGTGGGTGTATGTAGGGGAACCCCAGAATTGCCCTTGAGGGGTTGGTTTTGTGAAAGGTCAAGGTTACTATGGTCAAAGGTCAATCAAATGTCAATTTTTCATATCTCCGGACTCCCTGGACGATTTGGACCAAACTTGGTGGGTGTTCTGGTTTTGTGAAAGGTCAAGGTCACTGGGGTCAAAGGTCAATTTTTCATATCTCCGGACTCCCTGGACCGTTTAGGACCCCCCCCCCCCCCCTCTTTTGTCACAACAGCGGGTCATATTGCCTAGTTTAATGAAATACGCCAACGTGGGATCTCTGCTTTGGATGTTTTAAACGGTTACTCCACGCCAAAAATAACTTGTGATGATTAAAAGCGCAAAAATTAGACGAACATATCAAACAAAGTTTGAGCGAAATCGGACAATGAAGAAGAAAGTTATAAATTGTTGAAGGATGTTTAAAAATAATTCAAATAGTAATATTTTTAGCAAATTGGCAACTTCATATCACGTGACATCAAATAGCGATGACGTAGGTTCGTCACTTCTCTACAATTGGCTTATTACATATAATTGCTTTTTCCCCTCTTTTTTATCTTTAGAGTAAATTTGTTGATGGATAATGTTTAATATATTCAACAATTATGATCAAGGAATATAGAGATTCACAAATAAGTTTTATATGAAATATAAAAAGGATAAATTATGGAATAAATATGATTTTAATAAACAATCAATAAGAAGAAGATTTATTCATATAATAAATTGCTCTAAATAAAGAGAATGCAAATATTTTCAACACTGCTTTATGAACGTACCTTGCTCTATCAATTTCAATTTTGCTCTAAATTGATTGCATGAATATGAAGATTCATATTTTAATAATTATTTTCTTTTATATCATATTGTTTTTGTACAATTATGTTATGTTTGTTATTGTTTTTCAAATCCTATTTTCTTTTCTTTTGTATTATTTTTATCATTGTAAATCCAGAAGTGAAAAAAAATCCTTTACCAGAATTTAGAGTGATAACCGTAAGTTTGCTGTCGTGTAAGCGTAATTACAACATGAAATACATATTTCTTGTTAAATGTATTGTTTATTTAAATCATATTTATCGACATAATTTTGTTATGTCTTCTTTATGAACAATGTTTCAGAAGTTTAAATCAAGAATGTATATTCGACTAGATGAATTCCTCGAGAAGAGGAACTATTTTTCTGTCCAATGGCTCTAAAACAGAGCATAAAAAACCCCAAAATATATATAATACACTTATTCTAGAGAAGTGACGAGCCTTCGTCATCAACACGTCATGTCACGTGAGCAAAAGTTGCCAATTTGCTAAAAATATAACTGTTTTAAATGTTTTAGATATTTTTCTTTAATATTCATAACTTTCTTATTTGTCATGTTTGTTGTCCGTTTTCGCTCAAACTTTTTTTTATCTGTTTGTCTGATATTTGCGCTTTCAATCAAAGCAAGATATTTTTGGCGTGGAGTCCTCCTTTAACGAGATACATAATATCTTTTGTAAAAATGTTGATAAAACATTCAAAGAGATATTTACATAAGAATACAAAAAGCAACACCAACACATTTAGAGAAAACGTTAATATGTACATGATGTATACTAAAACAAAAGTATAATGGCATACCGGTACCTGTATTACACTCCGCCTGGTAGTCATGGCAACAGTCTCCGAATCTCGCGCATGCTCTGTTGCATTGACATCCCCTGTCTCTTACAAATGACCCACAATGACCTCTGCATGACGCCGTGGCTGCATTGTAAAACAGTCATTATAATGAAGAAAAACTAGAGCTTGCATGGTGTAGTAAACATTCAAAAAGATTTGCAGTTGCACCATGTGGTGTGGGGTTATCATTCAAGAAATAGTCCTGAGAAGGACTGAGCAAAAGCTAAAAAAGATAAAAACACGACGTTCCGTGTAGATTTAACTGACTCGTCCTCGTCCTCGTCTTTCGTCTTTCACCTGAGGACGAGTCAGTTAAATCTACTCGGAACGTCGTGTTTTTTTTATAGCTTTTGCTCAGTCCTTTTCAGGACTATTAAATTTGAAAGATAACCCCACACCACATGGTGCAACCGCAAATCTTTTTGAAAATAATTATAATCATTACCGAGGGTCATTTTAACACGGAAAAGGAAAGTAAAAGTAAACAAAAAAGTGCTGACTCCAGGCAGGTAATTGTCACTGCATTTTGTGTTTTGAGGAAGTGTTGTTGTGGCCTGGTAAAATTCCGTACCGAGTAGACAATAACAAATAAAGATCTATATGTAATGCATTTATTTTTGAGCACTGCAAACGTTATCAATGCCAGCTTTAATTGATTATCCGCTATTGACTCTGTAGAATATTCATATCGATTGCAAACAATTGAAAATGTGGGTATTGTATTTCAAATCTGTATGTCCACAGCAAGGAAAATTTTGATAGAAGTTTGCTATTTTATACAATCAATATGCTGTTTAAAACGACAAATCTATTCATTTTGAACTACTTCAAGCGAGTGGAAATCTTTTTTGTTTGCATGAGCCACTAAAGCCCTGGTCACATGGAGCCCCGGAAGCAACACGATTCACCCCGACTCGTTGTTCTGAGGCAGTTAACTGTGAATTAACGAGTCGGGGTGAATCGTGTTGCTTCCGGGGTCCTATGTGACCAGGGCATAAAGAATACATTTATACAAAGTGAACATGTCATGTATCTTGCGGTTTCTTAAAGTGAGCCTATGGAATCTATCACAAGTAAAATCAAACTAGAACTATCATTCTTTCTACATCCTCTTTTATCATTTGACAACGGTTGAATCTTTAAGAGGATAATGCAAATTGTCCCATTGCACCATATAATTAAAACAAACAAATGAAACATGTCTTTCAACCGTTTGTACCTTCATTCAAATGTTAATTCTGTTCACATATTAAGTTAATCAAAAAGTGAATAAAGGGATAAAAAGAGGTACACAAATATACGGTAGGAAAAGCAGCAGTTTGTTCTAAATAGTTGTTGCAAAAATGTCAGCTAAATTAACTCACCTTGCGTTGATACAGCGAACACTACTATCAAAGCCAGCAGTATTCCCTGAACAAAATCCCCTATGTTCTTCATGGCGATTGCAGATATTCCAAATAAATCTTTATACCTCCAAAAAGCCTTTCTTCAGAGTTGAATCGAAAGGGTTTTAATTCTGGTACTATTCTCGTACTGTAGAGTATAATTTGAAGTACGGTTGCAAGAGCCACACTATGTAAATACATATGAAAATAGTGTTGGAATCAATCAACACTTTAGTCAGGAAGTCATTTCTTGTTTAGTATCCGGGTATAATTATGGCATNTTTTTCATAGAGGCTATGATTCATCACGTGTGGCCTCCTACAACATACAGTGACACTTGTTTCAGTCATAAAGTATGGGGGTGTTGGTCCAAAGTAGCAATTGATGGCAAGTTTCAGTTGATCGGAACGAGCCAATCAAAAATCATCGTTTAATGCGCATCTTTTTAAATGCACATACCGTGTGCGAATGAAAATGCGCGTTACAATTTGCAAAGTTGCAGATGATTTTCAGTTGATTTTGAGCAACACCCCATTAAGGCCCCAGCACACCAAACACCGCACGGCATAACGGCACGGTATTTACGCGATATCTTGGTTGTCATTGGCTAACACGCTCCTCCGCGCGCAGGATATTAATAATTGACCAATCGCAGGGGAGACATCGCGTAAATACCGTGCCGTGATGCCGTGCCGTGTTTGGTGTGCCCGGGCCTTTAGTCTTTTCTTCCCATTTCCACCATGTCCACTAGGCAGAGAAACGAAAACATACCTGATAACTATAGTTAAAACTTTCAAATAGGTCTGTGGTTGCACCATCATGGTACAACCACACACCAATTTGATGTATTTTATTAAGCCCCGGTCAAATAGGAACCCGGAGGCAACCCGAAAGCAACACGATTCAACACGACTCTTATGGGGTGTTGCTCAAAATCAACTGCAAATCAACAGCAACTTTGCAGATTGTAACGCGCATTTTCATTCGCGCGTGGTGTGCGCATTCAACAAGACGCGCATGAAACAATGATTTTGATTGGTGCGCGTAACGATCAACTGCAACTTGCGATCAATTGCAACTTTTGAGCAACACCCCATTAGTCAATCCATAGTTAACTGCCTCCGATAAAGAGTCGTATTGAACCGTGTTGGTTCCGGGGCCATATGTGACCAGGGCTTTACTCCTGGGGCCTATAACATAAAGAGATAAGATGAATGTTGAATTTATCGTATCTCTATGATACATGTTTTGCCATAGACTAATATCTATCGTAATGTTCATTGCATATTTTATGTAACAGGCCACTGGTGTATTAATTCAAGTTGTTTAGTAGTTCAACTATGTCTTTGTAATGTATTGTTTTCTGTTATGCGCCATGGGCGTTAGAGCCTGGCGGAAACCGGAGCTATATAAATATACATAGTATTCAAATTATTACGTGGTGTAAGGTTTCTCTTTCACGAAAAAGTCCTGAAAAAGATTAAGCGAAAAACACGACTTTTCAAGAAGATTTAACATACCCTTCCTCAGGGGAAGGAATTAAAAGCCATGAGAGAATCTCATGTGAAGAGTACAGTACTGGTGCAATTCAATCATATTTGAATAGTTAAAACACCATGCAAGTTATAGGTTTTTTTTCATAGATAAAAAAGGGAAAGTAACAGTAAGACGCGGATCATTATCAAGTCACCTCCGTTTTTAGGCGTTACTACCTTAACATATTGGCTACTGGAACCAGGTGATCCGTATAAAAAGTATATGGGAGTATAAGAATTCAGTAGTAAACGGGTTAAAGTGTTATCACCTTTAATAGATGAAGGTCTAAGAAACAATTCAATGTAGCTCAATAGCCATAGCATGTTAATCAAGAACTCTCTGATATATACAAATGTATAATCTCTTATCATATCCACATGCCTTTCCACTTTCATTTCATCATGCTAGCCATCTAAGGCACCTTACATTTTTGCTATGCGCATCGAATACCGCGGAATAGCAGCATTTGAAAAGAATATCCATTTCCGTTCTCTCTATCCTCCCCTTATGCGTGTTTTTGGCCGGCACAGTTCGCTGAGGAATGTGTGACGTCATGATTAGGTATTCCCATCATAATGAGCAACTTTTTTGTTTGTTTTATTGAAATCATTGACGACAATTCTAGTAGTCATGTATGTCTTCAAGTTGACAAAATAAGGGAAAACTTCAATACTGATATAAACTGTATTGATAAGCTGTTTATGATGACCAAAATGGTAAAAGAAAATGAAGAGCGCAAAAAGGGACAGGGCGGTGTTTCACCAAGATAAGACATACTTTAAGAACGACTTTAAGTTCGACTGGTCACTGGTACCAGTTCTTGCGCTGAATGCGCGTAATAGTGTGAACAATTCAGCACAAGAACTGATACCGGTCGAACGTAAAGTCGTTCTTAAAGTCTTTCCTATCTTGGTGAAACATCTCCCAGGTTTGCACCTTCGATTATCGTGATAATAATGAGTGATATATGCATATAAACACGCACATGAACACACTCAAACAAACACACACAAAGACACACACACATCAAAACACCACATGCAAATCAAAGGGCTGGTTGATTTCCCCTCGATGTTTTCAACAACTTCCTAAAGACGTGATGTATGCATAGTGTTCTCTCACGTGAGAGAGAGAGATAGATAGAGAGAAAGATATATAAGGAGGGGTAGAGAGAGTGTATGTGTGTATGTATACCTTATTTCTGTGCTATATATACATAATATGTATACAAAGCTGTGAGAAAATTGTTCCTGAAAAAAAAACCATAATTTTTTACTCAATCTGAATATTCCGATTTAAATCGAGATTTAACTGAATACAAAGAGAAAAACATCGCAAATTCAGTCATGATTTATTTTTAGTTCATTGTATTTATTGGAATTATTCTGACTTGCAAACACACTGACAAAAAATTAACAATCAATAAACGTAAACACTAAGACGTAATTGCTGATTTTACGTCAGGAAATGACTTTCCCCTATCCTTAGTCCAATCGAGTACCTATGTAGTCTGATAGCACACGTTTCCGTATATCTGCCGTAGTCCTGCCGTAGCCCTATCGTAGTCCTGAACATACACGGATCGCGGAAAACACCTCAAATCTGGAGTAGAGCTGATCCTGTGGGATTGAGTGCCCCGTGCAATCCATGTATGCTCAGGGCAACGGCAGATATGCGGAAACAGGTGTTATTAATCCTTAGGTGCTATCAGGATCCTTAACTGGACTTTTGTGTTCCTAAAATTGAAATCAATACGATTTACGACCAGTGGAATCAATATTATTGCACTCAACGAAATCAATGTAACTACAATCAATGGAATCAATGAAATTACAATCAATGGAATCAAGAAAATTACAGTAAATGGGAATCAATAAAATTAAAATCAATGGGAATCAATAAAATTACACTTGAAATTATGAAATTGAAATTAATCTTACAATCAAGAACGAAATTATCGTAACAATGTTGGCATGTTCCAATCATATTACAGCCAATGGATTGATAAATTTTGCTCAATAGAATCAACAAAAATTACAATCGATGGGAATGAATAAAATTACAGTTATCGAAATTAACCGTACAATCAATAATGAATTTGACCCGAATTATCGTAACTGTTTGGCATATTCTAATATTACATGACATCAGAGATTCCGTCGATTTTGCCGATCGCACGGATCCCCATCAGCGGCAGTGATCTGTGAATTTGAAAATGTACAACTTTTGAACGGAATGTCCGATTTTGCTCAAATTTTCACAGCTATTTCATCTAAGAACATGGAGCTTTAGGGTTCGTTCCCCTTTCATAGAATCCGTGAAATTATTGGCAACGAACATTTTTTTTAAATAATGAATTGTTTGACGAAAAAATCTACGTCGATCGAATCCGACGATATCATTCGATAAAATTATCTCTTTTTTTTTTTTTTTTTTTTTTGTAAGATGAGGTTGAGGGAGGTATTGGTAAATGTATGAGTATGATAAGATTTGCTTACATTTACCGGGAAGTCATGAAATAGTTTAGTTGTCTGATTTTGTTAGTGTTTGGTTAGTGGTGTTAATTACCATGCGTTTGATTGTTCTATGGATTTTTAAATAATAATAACAGGATCAAAGCTTGAGAACTTAAAAATCTGTTTCTGTATAAATGATTATCTTGAAACCTTTCATTAATTCCGTAATATGAAATCAAAAGCATTCAATCGACCTTGAATGCAGAAAAGTATTGCCCATTGGAGGGTATCTGAAGGCTATTGTATATCACAAAAGTACATGAAATTTACCAAAAATAACTTCATCCCATAAGTTATAGGCAAACAACCGTCAGTTACACGATCGCCGCACGGAGTCTAATTCCAAGTGCCGCTCCATGCATCGTCGCGTCTTGAATGCGTGTGCGTACGCTGTGTGTACGCCCATATATCTGAACCGTGTGAGCTTATCTTTATGCTGCATTAATTGTAGAGCGTCAAGAGACCTTTATCAGAGGTAGTTAGCGCTAAATAAGAATTGCATTAATTATTTAAATTATTTATACCAGTCGTTTATTCATTTATAAGGAGAAACAATTTTTTTTTCAGCTCAGCACATGAAAACTTAATGTATTAAATGTAATGGCATGTTTAATGTCCTTGGTTTTGTTTATATTATCGACTAGCAAATTATTTTGTTTTGCCTCAGGTACCCGTTAGTGAAAATAATTGTGACTGATTCTTAAGACTGTGAAGAATTTCACCCTGGGGAAATGAATAGCCAGAGCGTTTAAATACTGAAGTAAGCAGAACCAATCAGGTTTTTGCCATCGGATTCTAAGTTCCAAGTCTGGATGTTCTGAGGCGTNACAATCAAGAACGAAATTATCGTAACAATGTTGGCATGTTCCAATCATATTACAGCCAATGGATTGATAAATTTTGCTCAATAGAATCAACAAAATTACAATCAATGGGAATCAATGAAATTACAGTTATCGAAATTAACCTTACAATCAACAACGAATTTTACCCGAATTATCGTAACTGTTTGGCATATTCTAATAATATTACAGCGAGTGGATCAATAAAATTTTACTCCATGGAATCAACGAAATGGCAGTAAATGGGGTCTCATCAATGAAATTACAGTTAACGGATCTTAATCTTACAATCAATAAAGTTTTACCTAAATTATCGTAACAGACTGTCAATGTGACAATAAAGGTGTAGCTAGTATCTTATGAAGAAGTGCTTCATATAGGACTTAAGAGTGACCCACAGATTTTTTTAAGAGAAACCGTCAAATAATTAGGCAAAGAACATTTTTTTTCTTACATATGAATGACTTCAAATTGTTAAACGGACATATCTGCGTCAATTCCCCGATATCATTCGATACATTATTTCTTTTCTTTCTTTTTTTCATTTTTCTCTCTTTTTTAAGATCAGGTTGAGGGAGATATCCTTAAATGTATGAGTAGGATTAGAGTTGCTTACATTTACGAGAAAGGAATGAAATAGTTTGGTTGTTTGGCTTTTTAGTGATTTGATTAGTGGTGTTAATTACCATGATTTTAATTATTGTTCTATGGGTGCTTAAATAATAATTACAGGGTCTAAGCTGGAGGACTTTTAAATATGTTTCTGTAAATGATTATATCTCGGGCCCTTTCATTAAATTTAAGAAGAAATCAAATGCGGTCAGCATTTCCCATTAAAGGGCATCTGAGGTCTAAAATATAATTTTTATATCACCAAAGGACATAAAATTGACCCATAATCATGATGATAACTTTATCAAACAGAATATGGATTGCTAGAACAGGTGTTATAAGCAAATAGTAACTATCCCTTTCACGATCGACGCACGGGCACGTATTCCGATAGCGAGGTTTAAGTTAACCCTGGTTTAAATCTGTGGTTTAAGTATGGAGAGCCAAAAGTGGCTTGAATCTATAATAATCGATGTTTAATTTCCCAGCATATTTGGCACTCATATTATTTAAAACTGTCCCGGAATAAAAACTTCAATAATTTTCTACATTATTAGAGTATGGGAAAAGAGAGCTGTTAACATACGAATTATTCATTGTAAATAACATTTTGGCACTTTTGGCTACCCATACTTAAACCACAGATTTAGACCAGGGTTAACTTAAACCTCGCTATCGGAATACGGGCCACGGAGTCTAATTTCAAGTGCCGCTCCATGCGTCGCGTATTGAATGCGCGTGCTTGCGTTGTGTGCATGCAAGCCCCTATGTCTTAAACATGTGACTTTGTCTTTGTACCAGTCGTCTTTCGATTTGATTTATTAGGAGAAACACTTATTTTTGTTAGTTCAACATTTTGAAAACTTAATGTTTAAAATGTAATGGCATGTTAAATGTTCTTGGTTTTGTTAAGGCCTGGTAACAGCGGCCAAACGGTGTTGTAGCTGTCCTTTATCGGTATGGATTTAGTCTGCAAGGACAGACCCTACGCTATCGGTGTGTGCATGCGCAGACCCTGTATAAAGAGCTTTATATATTACACTCATTTATCAAAGCTAATATATTATGTTGACCCTGTATCACGCTCTGCACATGGACAAACCGAAAGCCTTGAGTCTGTGTTTGCAGACTAAATCCCTACCGCTAAAGGACCGCTACAGCTCCGCTTGGCCGATGTGACCACACCTTTATTATCGACTACCACATTATTATTTGTTTTGCCTCAGGTACCCTTTAGTGAAAATAATTGTGACTGATTCTTAAGACTGTGAAGAATTTCACCCTGGGGAAATGAATAGCCAGAGCGTTTAAGGGGAAAGCAACCCCTGGAATTATCGTGCTCTCATTGAATGAAGAAAAATCAGATGAACAAACTGTTAAAATTTGAGCAAAATCGGACAACCCGTTCAAAAGTTATGAATTTTCAAAGTCACAGAGATATTACGATCTCCACCACTCATGGGGATTCGTGCGATCGGCAAATTCAAGGGAATCCGTGACGTCATGTCGGACAACTCCTCATTCACTCTGTATAGAAATTATCACATTTTGTCCCATTTTTTCGGAAAAGTCAACAAAATGTCAATTTTTCGATTGGGGTATAGCATTTCTGTATTGATTCTGCATGTATTTTGAGAAGAATGATATTGCAACCTTACTCTAAATTTTACATTAATCCATTTAAAAAAAATCAATGTACAAAGTGAATGAGGAGTTGTCCGACATGACGTCACAGATTCCGCAGAATTTGCCGATCGCACGGATCCCCGTCAGCGATAGGGATCGTCATATCTCAGTGACTTTGAAAATTCATAACTTTTGAACGGGTTGTCCGATTTTGCTCAAATTTTCAGAGTTTGTTCATCTGATTTTTCTTCATTCAATGGGAGCAAGATAATTCCGAAGGCTGGTTCCCCTTTAAATACTGAAGTAAGCAGAACCGATCAGGTTCTTGCCATCGGATTCTAAGTTCCAAGTCTGGATGTTCTGAGGCGACCCATTCATTTCAAAAGAGCACATCTTGCCTGGATTCTCTTTGTAGCACACAGTGAAAAGAGCGAGCTCGAGCTCAGGACTTGCCCCGTAGATCAGGGAGGCTAACTCCTTGAAGTACTCAGTCCCACTGTGAGTTAGGCTGAATTGGATCATGACCTGGTTAGGCTGCAGAAGACGAAAATTAAAAAGAAATATTTTTATAATAATGATGCTAATAATTAAATTATTATTAATAATAAAGGTGGCTTCTTGTATATCGCAGAGGTCCACCTCATTGGTGCTCATGGCGCTGAAAGCTTTACACTCACTATTATCCGGCTTTAGCTGGCAGCTATTACGGCGCTCCGCACTACAAGGAATTTCTCCTTGCAGTTCCCATTTACCCCACCTGGGTCAAGTAGAGAAATATGTGGACAATTTTCTTGCTGAAGGAAATTAACGCCATCGGTGGGATTCGAACCTACGACCATTTGGTTGAAAGGCGAGAGTCAGAACCACTACACCACGTCGCTTCCATCCATTTCATTATTGTATGTGGTTGAACATACTTAATGTTTTAGGCATGGCATGACTTTTATTTGTTAATACTGTTCATGCTTCTTGTGTCATTTTCTTGTATTATCAGGACACTGATGCAAAACAACATATTAGCTGATCTTTTGTGCCTGTACAATGTGTACGAATAAATTAAATTAGATGAATAAATAAGTAAATGGATAGCATTTAAGACAAATTCGACACATATTACCTCTCTATGATCAGAAAGGACAAAGAAAAGACACCCCCAAAAAAGGAGAAAAATCCATTCCAGCTAGCATTAATGATAGCTAGATGGACTTAACATAATAGATATTTTCATTTTTCTTATTCTTCACAAAAAATGTTGAACAAGAGTCGAACCTCGGACTGTCTTCGGTG
Organism: Temnopleurus reevesii; assembly: GCA_036244855.1. Lineage (NCBI taxonomy): Eukaryota > Metazoa > Echinodermata > Echinoidea > Temnopleuroida > Temnopleuridae > Temnopleurus > Temnopleurus reevesii. The sequence goes on from BQKZ01002533.1 coordinate 30,758, forward strand.
ATAATGAACAGATGAAGCTATTGTGAATTGCCATGGTCCTTTATCCCTTTACTCAGTGTATAGCAGCTTTATCACGTGTAAAGCAAGTGGATGTCTAATCTTATAAAAACAATTCATTCTTCAAATCATCTGTTTATACTAAAGAAATGTGTTTTCAGTGGACTTGCCTGGGATAACATAATTATAATTTATTTAGCAAGCCTTCCACATGTTCCAGGTATTGTATTTTGGTATTCTATTGTTTAATACAGGTGAAAACGTAGCGTTTTGCCAAAGACCCTACATAAGAATGCATGACTTTAAAAGGCCACACTGTACCGCAGATTTTTGTTTTGTTCTGGTCTTCATATGATTGTATAACGCTATAGAAAGTGGTATACAATGGCTTAAATAGCAAACCGATAATACAGATTCCTTTCTTTCATTTGTTTTATTACAAGGAAACTTGAATTCTACTCTGCAAAAACGTAATTACTCCGCACAAGCGTCACGCCCATGCCAATAAAACTTAATTCTAATGAACAAAACCTTCTTTTTAAAATAAATCCAGACCAGTTTAAGATATTTAAATATATGACCATATGCAAGGTATATTTTTTTTCAAATTTTTAACTATGTGACCAGGGCTTTAATTTAAAAACAGACAAGGCAGAACACATAAAGCATAAAACATCACGAGCGCCATTTCTACATGTATATGTACAAGCGAT
>BQKZ01002534.1:9766-24157 GCA_036244855.1 Temnopleurus reevesii
GGGGGGGGGGGGGGGGGGGGGGTAATGACTTAGTCTTTCCACCACTGGTTTGAGAAAACAAAAAAAAATGTTTTTCATTTCATTTCATTTTTTTCCTAAAACATAATTTCTTTATTCTTCTGAATAAGATAATGAATTTTGTACAAACCTTCCTATGCTTTTTATTGGATATAATCAGTTATGAAAAAGCCTTTCTTTTTATTTTTTTTTTTTTATTTACAATGGCCTTTTTTACATTTTCCCCCTGAAAAATAGCTCATACAATATATTTTGCGGGGGTATTTTGGAGTTAACGGTGATTATTTTCAAGGTTTAGACGGCTAATTGCCCTTTACCTCTCTATATTATACATTTTATGCTGGATATATAGTAAACACATAAACAAGTTATGACAAAACTGCTTGAATATATTATTTTGTTAACATTTCTTGTTGCCAGTGACTGATTCTCAAGTGAAAAAGTTGTGGGATGCATTTCAGGAGCTTGGTTGCGAGAGCAATGGAGAGTTGTCGGCATCTACCATCACATCTGTGAGCAGTGGTAGTGAGAGCACTTTCATAGACAAGGTACATTATTTACCAGGGGCAACAATATTCAGACTTCTGGCAAGCAAATAATATTGTCAGTTGCCTATTTGGCAAGTACTGGTTTCATATTTCAAGAACTATGCATTCTGGACTGTCAATAAATCATTTGTGAGTAGGGCATATCAAGTTGCAATATCCAACATTCGACTAAATTCAATGACAGCTCAGCAAAATTCGATGCTGCATATGTGCAGCTATTTTTTTCTCGCTTAATAATGTTTTTGTTTTTGTCAACGTAAATTGATGTTCGGGAGGTGATTTCAAAAGCAAGTACTGGTTTCATATTTCAAGAACTATGCATTCTGGACTGTCAATAAATTTGTGAGCAGGCCCTATCAAGTTGCATGATCCAACATTCGACCAAATTCAATGACAGCTCAGCGAAATTCGATGCTGCATTTGTGCAGCTATTTTTTTCTCGCTTAATAATGTTTTTGTCAATGTAAATTGGTGTTCGGGGAGTGATTCCAAAAGCCCTGTGCCCGACACGGCAAATGCTGCAAAAAGTACTTGTGGCACCGGCCTTGATGAAGGGGATGAATGTTTTGCAGGTTTAGTAAAAACATTTGTTCAATAATACGTATTGAATGGTAGAGATGCCAACGGTTAGTGGTCACAAGTCCTTAAGATTAGTGTTGAATACCATAGGGCAATGATATAACTGAGGGTTCCTGGAGATGTGAGATCAGTGAAAATACCTGCAATTTTTAAAAAAAAAATTGAACCTACAAAACTCTTTTAAAAAGTATGAGTCTTGCACCGCATGCGTGAGGCTTGTCATCTCTGGAGTTGCCCCTAAAAACAAACATTTTAGATTGCTTTTGCATTTTTAAATGATATAGATAGTTCTTTACAAATTTCCAAAGGACATCTACTAATAATATATCAAGATAAAAATTGCTTGACTAATGTGAAAATTAATGTTTTTTAAAAATGAAATTAATCTAATGAGTAACTTTATCTTTGTATGAATTACAGATATTGAAGCAATTCCCTCGAACAGAGAGCGGTGGTTTATCTTTCCAGACGTACTGCAATGCTACAAAGTGGTTCAGCGATGGAAGCATAGACACAAGAGTAAGAGGTAAAGATGATTTCTGTTTCTTCTCATGACTTTTTTATGGTCGTCATTTGACAAGCGAGTAATATGGTTGTTTCCCCATTTGCATTCTTATATTCTTGAACACTGCAGTCAGTGAAGGATCACCGTAAAAAGAACTGATTATGACATACATGTACAGTCAAAACTGTTTTGACGGCCATCTGTCTTTAGTGACCACCTGCCTTTATTGGTCACCTAAATTGTTCCACTCATGATAAACATGTGTGTTATATAACCAGTCTGTAGAGGACACCTGTCGTCAGTGGCCACTCTCTCTGATTCCCTTAGGTGGCCTCTATAGACAGGTTTCACTGTACAGGTAACAAGACAGGGTGCTTTTAGCGAATGTGAATTAGAATTAATCATATGATTTTCAAATGATGGAAATTTTGACCCTCCAAATTTGTTTTGGTAGGGGCATCTGTGAATGTGTATTTTCTGCTGTGACCATAATTTATGAAGATTTTCCCTCATTAGAATGCCCATAGACTGGTGAACAACAGTCTTTCAAAACATGAAAATAACAACTTGCCAATGGCCCGTATTCCGATAGCGAGGTTTAACTTAACCCAGGTGTAAGTCATTGTTCTTTAGACTCTTGGTTTAACTTTTGAATAGCCCGGGGCTAAATAACAATGAGTTAGTCCAGGGTTAAGTTAAACCTCGCTATCGGAATACAGGCCGTTGTGTGTAAATGTCTGAATTAACTGAATTTGTTACAGTTTATGTATGCTCACGTATTGACTTTACAGTAATTAACTCCATTTTTTTTTCTCTACCAAGGATCATTTCGTGTGTTGAACAACTCCAACCCCATCACTATGCCTATCTTGAAGGAGATACTAACAGAGCTATATGCAGATACCAGTGAGGTAAACACGATGTTGATGATTATGATGATGATGATGGTGATGATGATGATGATGATGATGATGATGATGATGATAATGTTGAGGTGATGATGGTGATGATGACGGTGATGATGATTATGATGAGTATAAACTTTAACAGCTTTTAAGATGCAATGTAGTGCCTTTCAGTGGGTAAAGAGTTTAGATCTGTTGATTTGCATGGATCACAGAATTTCATGTAATTCACAAATAAGCTGCAAACAAAATGCTTGTGTCAATTGTTATTGAATATGTTCTTTGTATATTATATTATATATTATTATAGATATATCATTTTTGTAGGGCCAGGTGATATTAGTTTACAACGATGTAGTCCTCTTAATATTATCTTGTCCATACAAAAGCAAAAGATAAACCAGGGCAGTGTTTCACCAAGACATGAAAGGCCTAAGTTAAGAACAACTTTATGCCCGAACTCCAGTCTTTCTTAAAATCGAAAGAACGATTTGGTGAAACACTGCCCAGGTGCATGTTGGGAGGGGCAGGAGGGGCAGGCAGTGGAAGAGGAGAAAAGGGACATAGATAAAGAGAAGTGATCTCCTTACTACTGTTTTGTGGGGGACAGGGGGAATTATCAATCAATCATAGCTAAAGAATCTTTCTTACATTCTACCTCCTCAACCCTCCCCCAGCCATCCAGTGCACCATTGTAGACAGTGGCTCCTATACTGTAAAAGCTAATATTTTAGCGTACATAAATTTTAGCGAATTCACTTAATTTCAAATATATTTAATATTATTGGGTGGTTATGTTCACATTTTTGAAAGATCATTGTCATTGTCAGTCTATGGGCATCTTAATGAGTGGAAATTTTGGTAAATTCATGGTCGCAAAATTAGCGAAAATAAAACCCCAGCGAAAATTTCAGCTTACACATCTCATCTATCATTTACAATCCTTTATTTCCAACAGGCAGTCATCTCACGCACAGCACAGGTGTTCATGCAGGAAGTTGATGTCAAAGGTCAAGGGTCAATCAGTGAGGATGACTTCGTCCGATGGGTGAAGAAAATGCCAACAAACATTGTGGAGCAAATTATGACCTTTGACCCGATGGTTACTGGGACAACTTCACCCAGTGTAAGTAATCTAATTTGATGGTCCTATGAAACAAAGACTCACAATTTTTCTCCACTCTGGGCAAAAAAGGAGGTTTTGGTATAAAAATATACAGGATGTTGAATAGATTGTGAAAACATGATGCTATCAAATGTTTCTCATTATCCAAAATTGTCCTTATACATTTTATTTTCATAAATCTAATCATTAAAACAAGATTTGCTACCAATTGATGAAAATAACAAAATGTTGGCATTAAAAATTTCTTCACCGTCATTTAAAATTCAAAATATTACAACTCATGGTTTGAGTCTTTGCCAAATCATATCAAAGACTTTTCAGAATAGGACTCAGCAAAGGGAGAAAGGTAATAGTAGTGTTATGTTTTACAGGACTAACTGAAATTCAAGTTAATAGCTACTATAAGAGGCTAAACCAGGTAGATAATTATATAATATTGGATGGCAATAAATGGAATACCAGGGAATATTGCACGAGTTAGGGCAATATTGCACGAATCGAAGATGAGTGCAATATTGGCCCTAACGAGTGCAATATTCCCGGTATTTCATGAAATGAAGCCATCCAATATGATTATTATTATCTTTACATATACCAGAAGGCTGGTCACTGCTTTGCGCAAGCGTAAAATTGAAGCCGTACAATATGGCTTAATATTGTACGGCTTAAAACTCCCATATAGATAATAATAAATGATAATTTAGTGCATCAGAGGTCTGAACAAAGTCAATTTCAAAATCTTATTGCTGATTTGGATAGCAAATATTATTGATCCGTCAACTTAATTTTCTCAGAAAATTCTATGGCTAAATTTGAATTAAAAAACTTTAGTGAGTCCATAACTGCGCCATACACATTCTTGTGCTGTATTGATGACAGAATCTTGATAAAGGCGTGTGTTCTTGATGTCACAATTTCTATACCAGAGTCTCAGAGAGATTTGGATGGCGACCCAAAATCTTTGATGGTTGTTATATTACATTGAAGACATGCTTTGAATATTCTAAATGTGACTGATATGTTAAACATTTTATATAACTTCTGATTTTGCTAGATATATTTGATTTGATATTGAAATAATAGCAATATTCAATAGCCTCATCTGAAATTTGGATGATATTTGTCATCACTGCCCTGAGGCAATCCAATATTGCTTTATTATTTTGTTACTGTTCTTGATACAGAATCCAAGTACGACTTCCGCGGCAGACCGCCCTTCCATATCCCTCCTCCAGAGAGTTGCTGGCAATGCACGGAAAAGAGACTGGCTACTTCTAGTGAAAAATCTAGGATTTACAGAAGAAGAGATTAAAGAGGTCGGAGATCGACTTGGTGATAAGAAACATGATCAGGTATTTTCATTTTGAAGTTTGGACATTTTCGAATTTTATTCATTCAAAATTCATCGATATATGCAGTCAACATTCTGTTTGAAATGTGGCACCATTGTCATTAGCAGCAGATATCCATTTCAAAGAGGCTCTCACCATCACCATCATCACAATCATTATTGTCATCATTATAATCATCAATAGCCATCATTATCATCATTAAAGCAATCATCATCATCATTATGATCATAATCCTCCTCATCACCGTCATCATCAATAGCCATCATCATCATATTCATTATCATAGTTGTCATTATCATCACCTCATCTCATTATCATCACCATCATCATCATCACCATTATCATCATGATAATCATGATAATAATCATCATCATCATCATCAACATCATCATCACCAACATCATCAACTTCATCATGACCAAGATCATCATCATTAGCATCATCATCATCATCATCATCACCAATGTCACAATCCTCAGTATTATCATCAGCATCAAAACTATCGTCATCATAGTCATTATCACAATCCCCATAATCATCATCACCATCATCATTCTTATCATTCCTCTTAATCTTTACCCTTTAGGGGGTTGGTTCGAACTTCTGTATAAGTTGAATTTGCGATAATTAATCCGCAGAAATTTTCACTCATTAGAATTCCCACAGACTTATGTACTAGAATCTTTCAAAATGTTTAAATAACAACTCACTGAAGTGTGAAACGATAAGAAACTCTGTGAATTTGCTATTAATAATGAACGGCTTTGATATAGCACTTATCAACTCATTATGAAGATTTTCCTTAGTGCTCTACAATTGCAGCATTATTACCCTGGCTTTAGCAGTGCTTCTCATCTGGGTTAAGTACAGCACGATGTGGATGAATATCTTGCTGAAGGAAATTAACACTATGGGTGGAATTCAAACATATTACCCTCTGGTTGAAAGGCAAGAGTCAGAACCATTACACCATGGCACTAAAATATTGATTTTTGCATCTGTTATGATTCTCGCAATGACCCTTCACTAATTTTCTTTTTTATCCTTTAATTTCCCACCAAGCATCTCCTGGAGCTCTTGAAGGTCTGACGGAACAAACCTGATGCAGTCATCACCAAGGAAGCCCTCCACGATGCTCTTACGTCCAGTGGTATGGATGACATAGCAGTGCTCCTTCAGTAATTCGCAATGTATATGTGTGCAGAACAGGATTTCACAACCGTAGAGGGCTGACCAAATTTTCTTGCCACCTCCATGACTGACTGACATCATCTCTCTCAAATTTTGCCCTTTATCCTCTCAGGGAACAATGAATGGAACATACACCATTTGGTGGAGAAGTTGTACTCTCAGAAATTGTATCTCTGGGAGTAATCTCTTCACCTGTTAAAATATATATTTTAACTCAAACTTTTCTCTCTTTTCAATAGGGTCTGTTTGAAGTAGTTACGATTCTTGCAATGATATTTCACTCACTAATTTTCTCTTTTCTTCCTTTTCTCACCAAGCATCTCTTGGAGCTCTTGAAGGCCTGGCGGAACAAAACTGATGCGGTCATCACCAAGGAAGCCCTCCGTGATGCTCTAACATCCAGTGGTATGGAGGACATAGCGATGCTTCTTCAGTAATTTGCAATGTATAGCGGGATAATTTTGCGGTGTTAATTTTTCGCGGTTGGTTAGTCCATGAAAGTCTCCGCAGTGTATGGAATATACGGGTACAATCCATGAAAAGAGTATGATCTCCCAACCTAAAAAAAAATATGGATTTTTCAAGAAACAGAAGGTGATTACTGCTACAAGAGAAAGTTTTCAAATGCAAAAAAAAATGTAACAAATGACCATATAATCACAGTATATTCTGGAGATTAGGATTAGAAACGCAAATATACATGCGATTGAAAATTGAAAACGATATGGTGCCACTTCAAAACTCAATGCATGAAGTACTGCACATGTTAACTTTTTTAACAAATTCTTCAGGAGTATTTTTGCGGGTCTTAGATTCGCGGTCAGCCATTTCATCGCGAAAAGCGTGAAAATTAAATCCCAGTGTAAATTTTCCACTATACAGTATGTTCGCAGAACAGAATTTCAGAACCATTGGGGGCTGACCAAATTTTCTTGCCACCCCCATGATGACTTGATTCCCTAGATGGGTCCTCAGCTGAATTTTTGTGCCCCTCAAACTATTTGGTACCCCATGTTTACCTTAAATTGTGTGTTCCATACCTCTTTTCTGGAGGAGGTTTGCCAAGCCCTCCCCCTTCTAAACTCTGCATGCATTTATTATGCATTGAGCTTAATATCAATATTCTCAGTATCTTTGTGATTATTGCTGAATTTCTCACTAAGAATACTTATCAAGGCGATTTTGAGACAACTCAGTTATAAACTTCGATATTTTCACCATTCAATATATAGATTTCATCAGGTGGCTAATTGTTTGATGTTACCGGTACATGTAGCTAGCATGATATTGCTTCCCAATTAAATAGGGTGAATCAACTTTTTTATTTTAATGTGCTATTTGCCATTGAAATGTGCTTAATACTGTATTGACCCAGGATGTTAGATTCTAGAAAGTCGCATCCTTGTATATCAAGATTGCTTTGTGCAAAAAGGACAACTCATTCGAGTAGCTGTCACTCAAATACACGTAATTAACAAGACACAAGACACCTCATTTTTTTATGGCACAACTCTCTTGTAATTTGACATTATTTCAAATTTTTACAGTCGGTAGCCCGAATTCTAATACCCAGGCTTAACTTAACAAACCATTGTTATTTAGCTTTGCAGGAACATATTCAGACTTTGTCAGTAGAGGGGGTGACTTGACTACCAAATGAAAAAAAAAGGAAAAGCTTTGTCTTCCCGCCATTGGCCTGAATAGTAAATAAGAGAAGACAAAGTGAAGAAATATTTATTTATTGTAAACATTCCATGAAAACTGTACTGGGGTAATTATTTTGTTTCAGTGTGAAATTAGCATTTATGTGCAATATTGGCTGAATTTGTGATATGTAGGATCAACTCGCTTTTTAAAACTTTTGCCAATAAGGTACAGAAAACAACACTAGATCTGAATTTGAGCGAGCAGAAATGCGGAAAAAAATAGTGAAATAGGGAATGAAAAAGATAGGAAGTCAGTGATGCATATTGAAAGTTTTAGAATTTTAAAGAAATATTCATATTCAGAAATCCCAAGTGATTTACATTTACCAATAATGTCCCAGCTTTGGTAAAAATGTATTTATGTTGTAACCTTTTTTTTTATTGGGGAAAAATAATATATACAGTCAACCTTGCCAAAGTCGAATCTGTTGGGACTGAGGAAATAGTTTCGATTTAAAAAAGTTATGAGGGGTAAAAACAATACAATATAAATAGAAGAGGACTTGAAACCATCTTTGACTTCAATAGCTGTTTAGGCATGACTGACTGTATAAGCAACAATCACCTTGGTGATGTACTCGTTTCGTTTTCTTTTGTATCATTACATAATTGAGATCAGAAATTAGAGGTACCGTAGCTGTTGCAAAATATGGTAATCATTTTGTAACATCCCCCTATACATTTCTTTTTATGGTTTATCAGTGCAAGATAGTACTACATATACATGTAGATATTATTTTGACAGTAGAAGATACTGAATATTGGAATCAGGAAACACATTGCTCCAAATAGTTTTAGTGAACTTCTTCAAATTTACCTTGCTTGGTTGCATGTTCTTCTTGTGAAATTAAAGGAAACCATCACATTATCTCTGTTAGGGGTTAGGTCACAAGAATTTTGAGCAGGAACAAAATAGCTCGAATCATTTTGAGCAACTGAATCCAAGCACTATCATCTTCAGTGTCTTGTGAAGTTGAAGAATCTTTTTTAAATTAAAAAATGCTGCCTTGTGTTCTACGATATTGGATTATATTCCCATTCTTAGTCCCAGAAACTCACCTCCCTTAATAGATATATTTATTTTTTAACTTGCGTCGTCCAAGAAAGTATGCTTACTTATTGTCAAATACATGTATATGTATATATATATATTTAAATGAGTTTTATCAGTGAAACATATTACTTTGTACATGTACGTGTGTATATATATCATTGAAAGTTTGTTGTGCTATGACTTTTGCTTGTTCATAATTATAAAATGTTTGTAGTATAAAATAAATTATATCAAAGACTTTTGCTTCAAGTGCTATATAAACATCTCCTAGAGAACGGTTTCTTGATATGTTACTGAAATGTTTTATTTGAATAAAATTCAAGTTGCATATATTGAAATACATTTCAAGCTATAAGTTTACTGTGTGTATTTTAAGTGCAGATAACTATGCCTCTGTCAATGTTCAATTTTCCACGTAAAATAGTTTGATAGCCGAAAGAAAGGGGTGATATTTTAAATTTTTTTCTAATTAGGATTGCTCCATAGATGAAACTCATCAAAGTTAGGATATTAAAATTTGGAAATTGAAATGTATGAAAAAAAGAGAATCAATAGAATCAGCAATTCATTTGTGATAAAGCCTTGAATTGTTACATGTGTACACATCATGCAGATTCCGCATTGGCTGGTTTCTCTGAAAAGGGTTTCAATATAAAAAAAAAACTTTTCTGGGCCCCCGCATTTTAAAGGTTTTTGATTAATCACTAATGAAAATCACCAATAAAGATATTTGTTGTGTTTGCAATATATTGGCCAGTAACGATTCAGCAATGCGCTTTCAAATTGGCGATTGATCGCAAACCTTTATGTTACAGAGGACTGTTGAGTGATCTCATTATAATGAGTTTCCACTATACTTCACAGACATCCCAACCCTTTAAGCAGCAAAAGACGAATGAATTGCTGAAAAGGGGAAAAGAAATCATATTTTCCATAGGCTTGTGCAGTAGAATTATCAAGAAAAATAGAAAAACTCTTTTAAAATGGCATTGAAACTCTCCCAAAATAGTATTTAAAAAAAAATAATTTCTTTCCTCAAAATTCCTAATGGTTGGAAGATCTGCTTCTACATGTATGACAGCATCTTTTTGGTATACATGTACCATCAAAACTTTGCAACTGCAGAATGAACAAAAATTACAATAATCATATAAAATTATAAATTTTATTGCCCAGAGATGTCAAATTATTTGCACATTACACAATATACATGATAAACAATCTTAACAGGACAGAGGAATGATATTTGGATAATCATAGTATTCAGTCCATTAAAGGGGAATTTCACCCAGACAATGATGTGTTGTCAGTATAAGATTAACAAACTGGCTCAAATTGGATCATCCGTTCAAAGTTTGCAATTCCACCACTAATTGGAATTCTTGAATTGGCAACTCTGGCATAATCTTTGATGTCACACATGGAGAACACCGCATTAACTTTGTACATGAATTTAATAAAAATCGACCAATGTCATGGTTCAATTGAGAAATCACCATCATTCTTTCTGAAATGCATGCAGAAATGTCCATATACTGTAAAACCTTGTTATAACGAGGTCCTTGGGACCAGAGAAATTATCTCCTCAAATCAAGCCCTTGTTATATCAGGGCCAAAATACAATAAAATTCAAAGAGATGGGACCAGGAAAACTACCTTGTTATAATAAGATCTCGTTATATCAGTGCCCTTTATAACGAGGTTGAACTGTATCATACTGGAATTAAAAAAATAAAAATTTGTCTCCTTTTCTACAAGAGTGAAAGCCATTTTGGGTTTGTGCATGTACGTTGCCAACTCAAGGAGCCAGAGGTGTAAATAAAACTTTGAGAATTCATTACAATGTATCATCGGATTTTGTTCAAATTTTCACCGTTTGATCAAATTATATTTTCTCCATCTACTGACAAGAAATTCATATCTGAGGTTAATTCCCCTTTAAATTAGAAACTGAATGGTATCTTGGGATTTCAAACTGCCTCAATATTCAAATGTGTTCCAAACAGTTTTCAGGTGTGGAAGCACATCGGTATTTTTTCAACAAGGGTCCCAGGTTCGAATCCCACCTATGCCATTAATTCCGTCAACAAGAAATTCATCCACATTGTGCTGCACTCGACCCAGGTGAGGTGAATGGGAACCTGGCAGGAAAATCTAATCCTTGAAATGCAAAGTCTGCTACACTGTGAGCAGGAGGGACAAAGGTCTGGGACAAAATAAACAACCTCCATACAAGCACCAACAATAGCTCGAGTGACACAAAAGGAATTACCGTCCTTCTTATTCTGTTGAAAAATGTTGAATAAGAGTCGCACCTGGGACTTTTTTTTGTGATCATGAAGCTATTGTGAATGCTTGAACGAAATTGTTTACTTTGTATAGTGATTTAATTGTCACTTCTTCTCAGTGCTGGTGTACACCGGGCTAAAGCCGGGGCAATGATGATGCAAAGCGCCTTGAGCAATCCACAGAGTGGATATATGCGCTATAAAAATTGCATCAATTATCACTACATAATGTACCAACATCAATTGAGTTTGGTACCCCTCAGCCAAACAAAACTTAGAAAGAATATGGTTTAGGGCTGTATCCATGTATCTGTCAAGGAAAACTAAAGATCTTTGGCATGTCATCAAAATGATATTAAAAGAGAACTAATTACATTGAATTGGGCCAAAATGGAAAGAATTTTGGATGCCCAAGAATTACTATTTTGAAAAATAGCATTGGTCAGTCAGAAATTTTTTTTTTTTAATTTACCGATATTCTTTTTATTTTGCAACAGATTCCAAGTACAAAATAAGACTTAGAATGGAGAAATTGTAAAAAGCCTTTTTTAAAAGTGCAAGTATCATTTCTGTTTGAGCCTCAGAGTAGTTTTATATTTGATAAAAAACCTATCAAGTTTGGATAGGTTTATCACAGGGATTGAACTTTAAAATTTGCAGGAGGGGGGGGGGGCTATAAATAAGCTCCCCTGGGGGATCTCAAGGAAAAGTTTCAAAGGGAGCTAAACTGGGTCTTCATGTAGTAAGATTGGGTGTACAAGGGGCTCTATAAATCATCCCCAAAAAAGGCATTAAAGGGGAACTTAACACTTTAGCTCTCACTCCCCTTAAATTTTAGTCCCTGTATATCACCCATGTCTTCAGTTCAGAGAGCCATGAATTATGATCCCTTGAATGCAATACAACAACAGAATGACTTTAAATGAAAAACTTGAATGACAAAATCTTCAAGCACAATTTGGCAACAATTTGGAAAACTTGTCATGAACATTTCACATCAAAACAGACGCCATCAGCTCTCCTTTTTGCTTTCTTCTTTCAATCCACCTTTACTCTTCGATACTTTCTTGTCCTTTTTCATTGACTTTGAGGGCGCCGATTCCTCTTCACCATTCGCAAACCACCGCTCAAAGAGCATCTGAGCGACTAGAAGTGCAGTCGCTGCCACCAACCTCATAAACTTCTGGATCGGATCACCAAGTGTCTGATAGCTGTGGATCATAAAGAGTTCTGCAGCGATCAACATCACAAAACCGATCACCCTCGCAGTTTTTCCCGTCATGCTGAGAAGACCGAACCCACCGACAATCTCCAGGCTTCCGACGGCCGAGCGGTACTGGTTAGCCATGATTTTCACGTTAAACTTGGTACGTAGCGGAGCGACACGGGCATAGTTCACAAAGTGCTTTTTCTGGAAAAAAAAACAAGGAGGTGCAAGATATATTAAATTTAGCCCAAACACTGTTAATTGTTCTTATGACTGACCGTAATTTGTTTATGTATCCTACCTGCCTTCATTATTTGTTTTAAAAAAGGAATCCGCAATTCAACTCCTGTAATGCAAAAAGTATTCCTAAATAACAAAAAAAAAATCAGAAGTATGGTCCGCTCAAGTCATATAAAGGCCCGCGTAATATGAATTTTACGGAATTCCCCTTAGACAGTTGATGCATACATGTATACTAATTTCCTCGGTGTTCAGTCAAAATCATATTTTAGATAGAAATTTAGTGGGGGGTACATAAAGAAGTCTTACCTAAAAGTTAATATTTTGAGAAGGAAGCTAGTATGATTGCATACTAAAATCTTACTCCTCCTGTGTGATATATGTGCATCGATATTAAGGGGAACTGACCCCCGTTTTATTTCTGAAATTTCTTTTCACGAAGCCAAGAAGAAGATATCGTCTTAACGGCGCTAAAGCACTTACGTATCCAGTCTGCACAGGCACCGGTGTACACACAAAGAGACATTTTAAGAACCAGACATCTCAATACTCTTGCCACACACGCTGCCCCTGGTGCATGCACAGCCCGCGCCCGGCTGGATACGAAACTGCATTAGCACCTGTCTATTAATAAAGTTAACCCCACATCCTAGATCCACTGCCCACTGGGGTACTGTACCATACTGTACTTTAATTGTACCTAGTCTGAAGGCTTCAGCCTTTTCAGGCGTCTCACTTAAGACGATGGAGAATGGTTACTCCGGAGTAATTGCAGAATACAACGCAACACACTGAGGAGTGAGGGACGTGGAAAGAACGAGGCATCTAGTCCAAGACTCCCCATGATACACACGGCCGGATACGAAAGTGCGGCAGCCCTCTCGTGGCTGTCTTTACTTATATTTGGCAAGTAAGCCATAACTCCACCTCGTACAACATAATTGCTAGGCCCAGAGGCCAGAAAAAGACCGATTTTTTTTTTAAAGCCAGGCCCCCAGGCACAGGTGAGTCTGGAGCCTTCGGCTTCGGACTACTTTGTACCGTACTTACGCGAATTTCAATACGTGGGTCATGTTTATAAATAATAGCTATCTAAAAGTAAAATAACTTACCATGGATATATGGAGGTCTTGATCTAACACTGGATATAGCTTGCACACACCAGCATACAAAAAGAACATGCCAAGTACACCAGATAACAAAATTATCAATTTAGACGTCATTTTATTAGTGGTTTCCTCAGCTCAATTTTGGGTAAATGAAAACAGAGCGTAGCCTTTCGCTCCTTGAATCTGGCGACCACAAGTCCAGCGACCAATTTTGATATCGCCAAATCGTCGAATCGAAAAAGAAATGAAAAAAAAAAAGATCTCTCTTTAATCAGTAAATACAACACTGTAATCTTTGAATCGATTGAAGCATTAAAATGGTGTTTTAAGTAATATAGATGAGTAAATTAATCACTTGTGATGTTTTTTTTTTAATTTTCAACTAAAATCATAGCCCTGTAATGGATGTATTGCATCCATGTCAAAAGTACTTACGGGAATATAGGGTGGCCGCGTAACTGACTGAAGTCGTCATATAAAAGTTAAATAAAATTTCTGAAGACATTTTTTATTCTTAGATATTTATATCATTAAAAAGGGGAAATATTCAGCTTTACAGTGA
>BQKZ01002534.1:24237-37106 GCA_036244855.1 Temnopleurus reevesii
GGGAGCGGAGCGAGCTAACGGGACGAAGGTGTTGGACAGGGGTATAGGATTTTTCGGATTTTAAGAGCACTTCCCAAATAAATAAGCTTATCTTGCATCATGTCCGAGTGGGGAGGGTACGTGTGGAAAGAAGTATGCCCCCTCCCATGCGCAGTAGGGACTTGAAAAAAAAAATGTGCTAATAAAACAAAATTATGAGGGGCGCATGCACGTCCCCTACGCACCTGGATGGATCTAAGGAGTATGCGCCCAACCTATGTATGGAAAAATATCGGCAAAATTTGGTCTAGAAAGGGAGAACATTGTCAATTTTGATGGCATACACGTACCCCTCTTATTTTTGCATTCCAAAATATTTGGCGTCCTTCAGTCTCTGCATCTCATTCACTTTACACGCAGTTTGTGAGATTCAGGAAAAAGGCTTCATTTCACAGGGCGCATGTATTACGTCGCCTGTGTCAATGGCGCGCAGATGAGCGTCCTGGCGCAGAGTAGGATGCCCCTATCATACAAACTTTATGTGGAGCCGTCTAATCTTGAATTCGCTACGGTAATGATTTACAAAAATGATCGTGAACGAAGGTTTGGCGTCTGTCATAGCACATTGATGGACTGCTTAATAATATTTATGCACAATCACAAATATTGTCACAGTAGGCTGATGGACTATTTAAATCAAAATATGCAAAATCGCAGCTCTGCAAAGAAAAAAAAAAGCCAGAGAAAATTAACAGGGGGCGCGCGCTCTCTGCGCACCCGCATGGATCCGCCACTGTTCTTGTATTGATAATGCAGTGGCAAATTTCGGCTCGCCTCAGGCCGCGGAATTTAAGGTGACCATTTCTCCATTTTAGATCATTATGGTTCTTTCCAAAATATTTGGGCGGAATTGATAACGGCATGCATGAGTGAAAAACTTGTACTTTATACGCTTTTCTGAAGGGGGGGGGGGGGGGAAATNATCGAACGTAATCCCCATATCCTCATCCTCACCAGTCGCCACCATCATTTTCATCTCACCATTCTTATCCTCATCCTCACCATTTTCATCGCGATTATCATCATCATCACTTATCATCATCATCACCATCATCATCAACATCATCATCATCATCATCCAGTTATCATGGCATCGATCCTCATCGTCGTCATCAACATTCTCGTCACCATCCGTCGATCCTCATCATGATCATCACCAGCAGCAGCATCTTTCGTCATCAGCGTCATCCTCTAATCATCAACAACATTATATACAATCTACATGTTGTTTTTTTCTTTACACAAAATAATCATCCTCCCAATCATCATCATTATAATCATCATCATCATCATCATCATCATCATTATCATCAACATTATCATCACCATCCGTCAATCATCATCATGATCATCATCAGCAGCAGCATCTTTCATCATCAGCGTCATCCTCTAATCATCAACAACATTATAAACAATCTACTTTTTTTTACACAAATCATCCTCCTAATAATCATCATTATCATCATCATCATCGTCATCATTATCATCATCAACATCATCATCATCATAATTATCATCATCATCATTATCATCCTCCTCCTAATCGTCATCACATCACAATTATCATCATCATCATCATCATCATTATCATCATTATTATTATCATCATCATCATTATCATCATCATCATCATCATCATCACAGTTATCATCATCATCATCATCATCCTAATTGTCGTCATCATCATCAACATCATCATAATCATCATCATCATCATCATAATTATCATCATCATCATCCTCCTCCTCCTAATCGTCATCATCATCATCATCATCATTTTCATCATCATCATCATCATCTTCCGATAAACAACATATACCCTTATATCAGCTTTATACCGGATACCGTGAGGGACACAAGACTGTTCCGACTGTTCCGACGTCCTTATGACTCATTTTGGGCAATGACGCTGGCATCAAGTTGTGTAATTTGTCAGTCATCTTTTAAGTGTTCTCTACTCTTGTTACCTCACTCTTCCCACCCAACTCCACCCCGTTACACTAAATGGTAGTCATTGTGAGCAGAAGGGATACAGAATAAGGACACGATGGCCTCATGAACACACACACACACACACACACACACACACACACAANGGAGTTTTACTCCCAGATGCCGGGAAATCGCGTTTAAAGGCATCTAGATTTCAAATATTTTCCTGGGGTAACATATCCCCGAACTCCTTTTGGCTTTCACACCTTTGGTTCTCGCCAGTTTCGGCTTCACCTTCAAGATCCCCCCAACCCCCTTAAAAAGTGCACTGAACAGCGCTGTAGAACACAATTTTGTGACCAGGAAATCGCGTTTAAAAGCATCTAGGTTTCAAAATGCCCCGCAGTGACACCCCCGGACCATCTCGAGGCTTCACATCTTCAGTTCTCGCCTTTTTTGGCTTCATCCTCAAAGTACATGCCCCAACCCCACCTCTTACGATTGGGAGGGGGCGGCATTTTTCAAAATCTTCTCAGGGGCGCCAAATTTGTGCTGAGCCCCCCGGGTATGAAAATCCTGGGTGCGCGCATGCACACACACACACAAACAAAAATAGCCATTTCTCTGCAGAATGAGAGGGGAGATTGTTTTCCTGTGTGCATATAGCTATATAATGTGAATGCTTGAATAAAGTTTTTCCCTTCTGCGCACAGTGCATGGACTCCGTAAAACCTGAAGTATGGCTATGAAATACACGACTGGGGACATTTAATTTGGGGACCCTAGATTGGGTTAATTGTGTTTCATGAAGGTATCACAAACCTCACGTCTGAGTAAGGGCTGCAACTTTTGCGTCCTCGGTCGCAATCTTCATGGCACAAATGACATAGCTGACAGCCCTGGAAACAGACAAGGCAAATGATTTGTACCACTAAGCGGGTGTTGTTACAAAAATGAAATCGATCGCATATTAACTGCAAATCAGTTGCAAATTGTGACTCACATTTCCATTCGCGCATGGGATGCGCATCAAACAAGATTTTGATGGTACGTTCTGATCACGTACAACTTTAAGCTGAATGCAGCATCCCAAAGAATTTACCAACACACATGCACACACAAAATACACACCAAAATATCTGCAACGTTATTGAAAACACTTTGTTTTATCGCTTTTATTGGTCACAGATGATAAATTCCAACATCATGTCGAAATGGCAGCGAATCTGTCAATTCCTGCAATAAATATATAAACATGACATTGACATTTATATTATACATCATATTTGATATACTATGTGATTATATCATAATAATGACCCAAGGAAGAATAGTACATAAATATAGGTACATACAGATCAATAAATCAAGATGAAACAGTATGATTATATATATAGTACACTTCTAACGTTTTCTACTCTCAGACTATGATACTAATATATTACTGGTTTCCATTTTTAAAAAAGAAAGATACCATGGCATAATATAACTTTCTGTAAAATATAAACTGTACAATGTATTGTACATATGAAAATCAGAGAGAAAAAATAAAAGAAAACAAACTTAGAGCATAAATTACAACCCGCCATATAAAAATAGCAGTATTAGGTATCACTTTTGATGAGAAAAATTTGGGCGCGAAAATTGAACAAAAATTAAGCGTCCCCAGTTGACGCACTTTTCGGTGAAAATAAAGATAAACCTTCAAATGAGAAAATATGAGCATATAGGAATGGGCGTCACTTTGTAGGTAACAAAACTATGATTGTTAAGGATACATTAATCTTGTGTTTGGTGACGTATATTTCTGCCATAAGTTAGAATTGCAATTCAAGTGGATGGCATCAATCATTCTTGGACCCTATCAAAATTCCTTAAGAAATTTGATTAAATTCCAAAGAGAAGTTCCAATAAACATTACTCTCGTCATCACTGAAAAAAAGCTTACATCTGTGCTTCAAAATTTACTCACTAATCCACCAACATTCTGGGGAAAATGTTTGAAATCTTTCCTTTGAACCATCCTCACAATAATTTGTTACAAATCACCTTTCTCTAATGGACATATTCTGAATAATGACCCCTTAACTTTAAGGTTATACAAGAAGCAACGTTGCGAGGTGTTTTTTTTACTGTATAATAAAACTGCAGCATTTTCGCATACAGGTGGAAAACTGTTTCTCACACATTGAAATAAAGACCTGCTTTTAATGGTGAAAACGTTGTGTATGAATTATGTAATAATTGTGATAGAATTTGATTACAAATGAGATTTTCTCAATATTATGCTTCATAGACCAATGGAATCAAGTTTGCATCATTTAGAGATTTTATAAACCCGTGATGTATATAAATGAAAAATAAAACAAACTTTCGGACCACTGAAGCCCACCATACACATTACGAACAGCTTACGATGCGATTCCAGAAAAAAAGTCTAATAATATCGCTCAGAAGCATTCAAACACATACAAAATCTTTGAAATAATATGTTTAGCAATCATCTGAGTTTCCAAACGAGACTTAGGTAGATTTTATTTGTTAAAATGCCTATATTGAATGTTACTACGGTTTATTTCCCAAGTCGATCGTAAGCTGGTCGTTTGTCTGCAGTGTTCTTAACCCGCTAACTGGTTGAGTTGAAATTATTTATAGCACCACGTGAAATCAACTGACAAACACACAAAAAATGTTTGAAAATATAACAGTCAAACAACTTCCTCATTTTTAATCACAACCAATGCAAATATCGTTCATTTAAAACAAGTCAATCCACATTTTAGAAGCCTCTATGGGGGGAATTATATCTCAGTTTCACCCTTCCATTTAAACTGTGGACTGTATTGCTATTCCCCTGTTCAATAATGTTTCTGTCGAGGTACCTTCTCATTTTGTTCACGATTAGTAGTCATTTATGAAATGATCCACATATTCACGTACATTCTCTACTCTTGATGTTTATAAACGAGACACTGTCATCTTTATGAGTTATTAAAAAATATAATAATTGGCCAAGAAAGATTGTAAAATGCAGTCTTTGATACTATTTTTATATAGCCATACTCTATAATAAAACGATCCATATCATCTAGACTTTCGAAACTAAAAATCAAAACATAATCAGTCAATCTGCTTACTATCTCTAAAAAATGTATTCTCATTTTTTCACTCCCTGTAGCCTGAACACTTTTTTTTAAATCGGTGCCATGGGAAGAAAAAAGAAAGCAAATTAATATAAACTTGCATCAAGCTATAAGGAACGCCTGTATTATGAGGACCAAGTACTATTAAGGAAATTCATGAAAATAATAATAAGCACAAGCAAAAAATAAATAAGCCTTCTACGTCAATCGTTTCTGACCACTTCCTGAATAAAAAAAAAAAATCCAGCAGAAAATGAACTCTGTTTCAGGAGCTGGCCAGGATTAATTCACACCAATAAGATTTTTTTTAATTTCTCTTCACAATATACATCTCTCCAAGATAAAAAAAAAAACATATTCAGAGATACCAACTGCTTATGGGCATTTTCAAATGAATTTGTTTTCATATGAATTTGAGGCCTTCATAACAAGTGAATGGCTGAGAGAACGGCTATTTTGTCATGTTTTCTCTCACTTTTGTTAAGCTCTTTAAATATTAAACATGATATAAACCTTTTCCGAAAAGTTAAGTCGAACACACAATAGGTCCATAAGCAGTCTATTCAACTGTGCGGACACAACAATGACAAGACGGTGCCGATTTCAATAGCATTACAAAGAGCATAGAATTTGCGTTCGACTTAATTTTTCGGAAATAGTTTATATCGTGTTATCAACATTTTGATTTGCCTCATGTATTTTCTGGAACAGTTAGCATCTCTGCATATTCTCTATACGAACCCATCAACAACTATCTAACCACACATCAAATCCGTATTTCTTTTCCCATCCATATACATTTCAAGTTAACCTTGTCCAGCTAATAACTTTATAATAAACCAAGACGAATCCTATCACAACTAGAAATAAATCTATCACACATCAAATCAAAATGTTCTTTCCAATAAATTTTATATTCCTGCTGATCTTGAAATTTTATTCTTAAATCCTTGCCTGAGTAAATGGTCATTAAATGTTTAGGTAATCACATTAAATGTAAATGTTGTTATTGGACATCCATCTATTTAAAATCTGTATTAGTTTTAAAAGGGGAGGGGTTACACTTTTGGTTGTGCTTAATTAGGCAAATTTGAAGTTCGCATGATCAATCAATTCAATTTAATGCAAAATCTATCCATAAAGGTAATACTACAAGATGCAGAAGAAAGGAATTGAATCCATAGAAATAAAAAAAATTACTGCTACATTGACTAAAAACAGAATTATATCTGTGTATATCTAATTCATCTTAGATGAAATTCCTTGAGTAAGGTTATACAAAATGCAACAGCTAAAACCCCCCTCTCTCTTTCTCTCTCCTCTCTTCTCTTCTCGATTAGAATAGCAATTAGATACATGTATCTTGGGTATGCCAAAGAAATACGATTTTGTTGGCAAACTGGCAGCATTTCATCATTTTTCCATTAGGAGAAATTAGGTTGATAGCTTGCATTGAATCAAACCATTTGTACCACACTCTATGTTCTGATATCCAGAAAGTCAATACCAACTCAATGATTGAATTTTTATTCTAGATAACCAGAAGCCTTAGCAACACCAAGCGCTCAGGGACAAAAACCTAGCCTCAATTCAACCAAGGATATTGTGTCACTTTTTTGCCCGGACGGGCATTTTCACATCATGATGTCCCTCTCGAATCTTCGTAATCCTGGGTTGTGTTCCATAAAGCTGTTTGTACATCTATGCTGACTCGAAAAATAATTGGTGACCTTCCCCAGGTTTATTCAGCATCAGGGATTATGATTGAGTGCAAGAAAGGGACACCAGTCGATTGTACAGTCATGCATACCTCTATAAACAGTTTCATGAAGCACAAACCTGGGCAGTGTTTCACCAAGATAAGAAAGACTTTAAGAACGATTTTACGCACGACAAGTACCAGTTTTTTTGTGCTGAATGATCGAGGATCTTACGCGCATTACACTCGTACACATACTCCAGTCTTTCTTTAAGTCTTGCATAACTTTAAGAACGACTTGGTGAAACACCGCCCTGGTGGTTCTTTCGTCTTTCAAAACGAATCCCCTTGACATATTGACCTTTGACCTTTAGGCAAATGCCCCAACCCTAAAATCTCCATTGTCTCTTTATTTGTCCATATATGTGGCCTGCACAGTTCAGCGGAAATAAGAGCGCACAAGACTGCCTCCATGAACAAGGTGAATGAACTTTGAGTGCATTATGCTGAATGTCTTCAAAAGTCTCTATCCCATCCCGAAGTGTCGTCCTCAGGTGCCGCCTCATGGTCGGGAGGGTACGTGTCGAAGTTTGCCGTGTCCGAGTTAGACCGCACCTGATTCAATTATTGGATAAGAAGATCAATAAGAACACATTCATTAAAAATACAATCTACAATAACTTTGTTATAAGAAACCTTAATCAGACGCTTAAATCCAAACAAAGTTTTGACAAAGATTTATAAATCTTAATTCAATGGGGCAATTCCATTAATCAAATATGTCTGACCCTCTACATTATGATATGAACATTTCCAAAAAGCTTTTCATCGTTCACATGTTTTTGTTTTTTCTACACTGATTAAAATGATCATACATTATAATAGATCAACTAGTTCATTAAGTGAATAAAATTAACACAGAATAAGAGCGGTGTTAAGCACACAAAAAGCTGATCCAATTTTATGAAATTGAATGTTGGTTTTGTGATATAAGTCTGTCTGATGTCAGTCATGGAGGTGCCATGTTGTAGTGATTCTGACTCTCCCCTATCACAAGTCCCATACATTGCATTAATTTACTTGAGCAAGAAATCATCTACATTGTGCTGCATTCAACCCAGGTTCGATATTTTCCCTTAGCCTCAGGCTTTTGCACCTTTTCTATAAATTCGTTTAACTTTCAAAGGAATATTAAACACAAAAATGAAATCCCATTTTCCCTATTGACATCGATGATTCAAATAAAGCTTACCGTGGGAACAATGGGTGGAGTTAGACTTCGTTTCCTGAGTCCTTCCCAGTTGAAACCATCAAACCACCTGAAATTAAAAAAAATAATAATGAATTAGAAACAAAACTGTGTGAAAACGTTTAATGATCAAATTGACATATATTACCATCTAAATGAAATGAAATGTTAGAATAGAGTAAAATAATATTAACCGAAATAGGTCTTTAAGGAAAACATTTTCTGGATACTTGTAAACTCTGTCCTGTAAAAATGTTAAAAGCACACTTTAGAAATTGTTTTCCCTTACTCCCCCCCCCCAAAAAAATGGATTCATAGATATGCCATCACTTTCTGATCATTGTTGGACTCCTCATCATCATCATCATCTTCCTCTCGTTTGTTCATCTTTATATTCTTATATATATTTATTATATCTTCTTTTTTTCTTAATCATTATCATCTTATTCCTTTTTATCTCTTCTTCCTCCCTCTTCTTCTACATCCAGTCCTACTCCCCTCTGCCACTGGTGTGCCTTCTCATCATCATCATCATCATCATCATCATCATCATCATCATCATCATCATCATCATCATTATCATCATTATCATCATCATCATCATCATCATCATCATCATCATCATCATCATCATTATCATCATCTTCCTCCTCCTCCTCTTCTTCCTCTTCCTCCTTCTTCTCCTCCTCCTCCTCCTCTTCCTCCTCCATCTCCTATGTCTCCTCCTCCTCCGCCGCCTCCTCCTCCTCCTCATCATCATCATCATCACCCTCGCCTTATCAACTTACTTGTGCTTCTGTATATCCTTCAGGCCATTCTTCTGATAACCCAGCCTCTCTGTGGGATTGTCTCTGCATAGTTTCTTGATCATGTTAGCTGCGTTGCGAGTTATCTTCCTCGGGAACTCAATCATGTCCATCCCCTTCAAGATGATGTTGTATGTCTTCATTGGATCGGAACCAGTGAAAGGAGGGCTAGGTACAAATTATATAAAAATGGAATTGGACTTGAAATGATTTGAATTGAAAGAGAAATAGATAAAAGTGTAACCAAAAGACTCTTTTTTTACAATAACAATGGCAAAATCAATTGATGAAGTCTTCATGAACATCAAATGACTATATCTGATTGAGCACAGATCACGAAAAAGAGATAACAATATCTAAAAAAACAATACCTTTTGAACAGGACAAAAACATTTTGGTGAGCAGAACACAATTTTTTTTTGAAAAAAATCGGACAAGAATAACAAAAAAAGTTTTGAATACTTTAAAAAATTGGGAAAATCAGTGAAAATGTTCAGACATGTTGTCAATCACATGACATAACTGGGTTTTTATTCATATTTATGATACAAAATTCATTATTTCTACTGTAAAATGAAATTCTGCAAATAGGGGATTAACATATGCACAATGAAAAACTTCAAAACCAGTTTGGAATTCAATTTTCATTACAAACACGATATAAACTATTTCCGTAAAATAAAGTGGGTCATAGATAATAGACCTGTACACCGTGTATTCAACTGTGCGGACACAACAATCATAAACTAGTCCGATTTGAATAGCATTACAAAGGACCATTGAATTGATGTTCCACTTAATTTTACGTAAATAATTTATATTGTCTTTTCCGCTTGTACCATTCAATTTAGCTGTTAAAATGATTTCTCTTACACTGGTTTATGTTAAAGTGGTTTAATGCAATAGATCTGAACTTGGTCTAAACTCACCTGCCAGTTAGCAGCTCAAACATGAGTATACCCAGTGACCAGTAGTCTGCCGAGAGGTCATGACCTCTGTTGAGGATGATTTCCGGCGCTACATACTCCGGTGTCCCACAGAACGTCCATGTCTTCCTGCCGTGTCCTATCCTCTTTGCAAAACCGAAGTCAACCTAGGATGCGGGGTGAAGGAAATGATGGAGAGGGTTAAGTAGAATTGGAATGGTGTGACAAAAACATACAAAAATACCTTTGGTTCATAATTTTATGTTGAATTGAAATAGAAAATACTTGTCTGTGTGTGTGTGTATGTGGAGAATACAGGGTACATTAGTTAGTGGGTGTGGGTGTGTGTGTGTGTGTGTTCATGGGTGTGTGGGTGCAAACATATAGGTGTTTGTGTGTATAGGTATATGGATGTGTGTGTGGGTGTGTGTGTATATGTGTGTGCATATCTTCTGTGGATATAAGCGTTGACATGCAAGTTTGTGTGTGTACCTGTGATAAAGGTTTGAGGAATGGACCAAAGATTACAGCCTGAAACATTATCATCTAAACCATGGACGAACCTCTATGTGTGTGTAGGTGTGTGTGTGTGTGGGGGGTTAGAAAATGTGTGAATGTGCACACGTACTTGTGCAAATGTGTTCATGTGTGTGGTTGTTAGTGCATACATGTAACTCCCTAGTCACAAATATCTCTACAAAATTACTCCTCTAGGTGGAGTAGCCTCATGGTTATTAAATCCTAGTACTAGTATGTGATTTTAAATCAAAGTTTCAAGATTTCATCCACAACTGCCACTCTTATCAAGAAAGGTATTTCTTGAAACTTTATAGCAACAGTCACAGACAGTGTTTTTCATCCAATCAAATTCCATGACTTGGTTGAAATTAGCAATGCAAGAATAATCATGGTATACCCTCTAGGTGCTACTGTATATGCTTAATTTGTTTGCTTTTCCCACAGTAATCAAATTGTTTTGATTTTTTTTGTTCTGTTAAATTGTAAAGCGCTATGGTACTCTCTGTTTTAGTGCTATAGAAATGATGTATATTATTGTTATTATTATCATTATTAAACATATGAATCCAGCAAGTATAATACATAAATAAGAACGCTATGTGGGATGTAGAAAATATTGTTTGTATGATACTCACTAGTTTGCCATATCCCTTGTTGTCGAGTAGAATATTCTCTGGCTTGAGATCCCTATAGACGATGCCCTTAGCATGGAGGTAGGCTAGGGCTTCAGTGACGCATGCAGTATAGAACCTGGTCGTGCTGTCATCAAATGAGCCCCTAATTTGAAAAAAAAATGAATTAAAGATGTAAATTTGTATATTATATTCATATATTAAATTCATTGAAAATTAACACTACATTATCATAAAACTCATTCATTTTGCCCCGCCCCCAGTGGATTGACCCTCAGTACGCTTCAGTGACGCATGCAGTATAGAAACGGGTTGTGCTGTCGTCAAATGAGCCCCTAAAATAAATTACATGAAACATGATGTAATCTATTTCCAAAAAATTCCGAAAAAAAGTCAAACATCAATTTAATGCTCCTTTGTTATGCTATTCAAATCGGAACCAGCTTGTTATTGTGTTTGCACGGTTCATTACACGGCATAAGGCTCTATTGTCCATAGCATGACTGACTTTATTTGGCGGAAATAGTTTATATCATTATATGAATTAATTTGTAAGTTCTATTCATTGAAATATACACTGCATTATCTAAACAGATGGATATTTCTGTCTTATTGAGAAATATAACTTATGGAACAAGAAATGCAAATTAACTTCAATTCAATTCAAAACGACATTTATAGTCAATCTCCTTCGAAACCTAAAGAAACTGATGATTTACAAATTAGTAATTTACAATGATTCTTACAGCAAGTGATAGAATAATTGGTACATAGATTGAAAATAGGGGACACAGATCAAAGGAAAAAGGCGCAGATCCAGAGGCAAAACTTTTTTTATATTCTTAGGGGAATGAAAAGAAAAAGAAGAACAAATCTATAAAAAGAAATAGTATTACAAAAAAGAAGATCGGGTCAAGCCAATTTCAGAAGTTTGTTCACTAGTAGGCATGTGACTAAACTAATTATTTTGCCTAAAATATTAAAAGTAGACAATTTGCGAGAGAACGAATTATTCATAAATGTATAATGTATTGCCAATTGAAGGATTTGTGACAATTTTTGTGATTAGTTTCATTCAAAAGGTCTCTGTGACAAGCGGCAAACAGTGGCGCAATAGTAATGGTTAAATTTTGAGAAAATTATTTTCTCTTTCTGTTCATGCATCTTGCATCTTTTTACAGCACTGAATAAAAATTATTGAATTAAAAGATGAAACATATTCAATCGTCCTGAAATGGTTAACTAAACTACTTAATATCACTTACTTGTCTCTGAGTATCGTCCATAGTTCCCCGCCTAGACAAGCCTCTAGCAGCATATAAAGGTATTTGTTGTCTTTGAATGTACAATATAACCTGTAACAATAGATGAGGAAAAATGAAAATTATTTGATCAATTCTTCAGATAAAAACAGAAATGGTTACACTAAAGCCTACGAGTTTTACATAATTCATTTCGAAATGTAATATTCCGTGACCCCTCAGCACATAAAAATTAAATCTCTTAAATAAAGAGAACTGCTGAAACTTCTTATCCAATAATGGAGAGCTGTGGAATAAAATGAAGTAAAAAAGAGCTTGAGCTTTCGATCATAGCAGAATCTTAATCAAAAGCAAAATGACAAGGAAATGAAGTGAACACACACGTATATAGAAAAAGCTAAACGAGGAGATTCCAGCAAATCACGTCTCCGCACAGTTCAATACATGACAGGCGCGCAACTAGGGGGTGGGGGCTATGGGGGCGCTAGCCCCCCGGGTCAGAGCCAGGGGGGCGCCAAAATTTGTTGACTAAATGCGCTTATAAGGGGGCGCCAAAGGGGCAGGGGCGTCAAAATTTGTGCTCAGCCCCCTGGGGGCGCTTAGGGGGACGCCAAATTTAAGCTGATGACTTTTTTTTTTTTTTTTTTTTTTTTTTTTTTTTT
>BQKZ01002534.1:37170-47591 GCA_036244855.1 Temnopleurus reevesii
TTTTTATTTTGGTTGTCAGCTTAGCGGGGAGGGGCGGGGGCGCCAAATTTGGGCTCAGCCCCCGGGTATGAAAATCCTGGGTGCGCGCCTGCATGAGGTATGGATCTATTGTCCCATGGCACACATAATTCTTTGAAAGTGTTTTTGATTCTGTTTAGTATTCTTCATTAACAATTGCGTTTAACAAATTCAAAACTTTTGCATTACTTGTACGATTACACTCAATTTGTTTTGTTGTGTTTTTCTTTAAAAGAATTATACTGGACCTACCTTTCAAGAAGCCATCAAGTAAGAATAAAGACCTAATAAAAAATATTGGCATGGCATCTCAGCATAGTATTTGGGTTGTTATTGGCCAGCTACACTACTATGCGCAAGGGATCTACTGAAATTAGCCAATCACAGACATAAATACTGTAAAATAATGCTGTGTTGGGAGTAGTTCAGATTCTAAACGATTTTTTGCGAGCGTATATCCCCCCTGATCACTTTTCTTTCCATTGCCACCAAACAAAGATAGGGCGCGACCCCGAGAATTCTTTGGCGAGGACCCAGCATTCTCTTGTTCTGTACGAAGATATGATCACGCCATCTATCGGTCGCGCTTGTATGGGTAGACCAATGGGTCGCAGAGACATTATGAAATCGTTCAAATCTGAACTATATTGGGTGCGATGTGACCTGTGCTCGATTTCACTAACGCTTGCGATACATCGCTAACCCTTCGCAAGAGGGTAAATTCTTCGCAGACCACCAAAACCCATCGCAACGGGTTCACAATCGATTTCACAAAGCTCCAGCAACGGGTTATCCATCGCTAACCCTTTGCACACTATTCGCAACTTGCGACTGGCCTTCGAGGTGCAACTTGTGAACTCACCTGACAATAAAATCACACCTCGCTTCAAGCATGATGTTCTTCTCCGACATGATATGCTCTTGTTGTCTTGTTTCGACGATATGTCTCTTCTTCAGCTGCTTCAATGCGTATGTTTGATTGCACCCATCTAGCCTCACCTGGTGTACATGGAGAAACGAAAGAAGTGCATACAGAAATTAGTTTTGTTCACACTAACAGCCAAAACCTCAAGGTTTCAGAAACAACAACAAAAATACGGACGCTCATACGTTCAACGCAAAGGCACTTTATTCAAGTTTTTGCTTGTTGTATGTTTATACTGTATCTTTAAATGACAGAAAATATAATCAATTGATCAATCAAACATCGCTGAGGCACCTTGTTTAAGATGGGAAGGTACAATCTCATCTTTGCGCTGCACATAGAAGCTTCCACATTTCTGTCGTAGATTCTGAAACCTTACTGTTTCGGCTCGAAGTGTTAACCTTACTAGTATTACATGAGCAGTCGATCCCTGTCTACAGAGGCCAGCCATATGTGGCAACTGCAGCAATCCGATCTTTTTGAATGTGCAAAACAGACATTCTGTGTAGAGTGAAAAATATACACTACAAACATAAGGGATAAAGGAATCACTTGAAGTAACTGCTTCATTCAAGGCTTCACAAAGCTTCATGGTAAAAAAGGAAAAAGATTGCCCATTTATTCATTGAACAGGTACGGCACCTATTTGACTTTTCAGAGTAAGAGAAAAAGAAATATCTTTTTTAGCATCTAGATTTCTTTTCGTTGTCATAATTCATTTTCCCTTCTGCTCACAGTGGTTACTATTGGATGAACAGTAGAACTCGTCTATCGCCGTCTATATATAAACAAGAAGAAAGGGGATTGGATAGTGAGATAGAAATGAGGAGTCGGTGCGTAGTGAAATGAAAAGAAAGAAAAACGAAGTGGTATACATAGGCCGCTGAAGGTATGTGGAGAAAGAATGGAGAAAACTTACTCCTGAGTATCTTAGTAAAAAAATGAGGAGGGGTAGAAGGAAAAGGAGAATGAGAAAGAATAATAAGAAGAAGAAGAAAAAAAAAGGACAATAAGGACAAGGAGAAGGAGAGCATAAAAAGGGAGCAAGAGAAAAAAAGATGAAAATTGCTTACCAATTCTACACGTCCGAATCCACCGACCCCTAACGTTGCTACTATATGAATATCATGAAGCTTCACATCAGCAAATTCTGAGTCAATTCTGTATGGAAGAAATTATTACAATAATAGAACATAATAATATTGTATCAACATACATATCAATACAACTAAAAATTCAATCACATATAATATGAACATGACAATGAGCAATTATTCCATAGCAGTGGGCAGTTTCTTTTCCCTTTGTCTCTCCAGTCTAATAAAAGAGTCTATACTCTGTAAATTATATTTTATCTAAAATTGCACAATTCTCTTCTCTGATCGTATATCATCATTGTTTTTATATGCATACTTTGTACTAAAGAATATATATAATTCAGCTTAAAATAAAGATAGCAAAAGGGGGTGTTGTTCGAAAGTTGCCAACCAAGATAATTGTTTCATGTGTGCCTTGTCAAAAGAGCAGACAGAATGCAAAAGAAAACACGCATTCCACTTTGCAACTGATTAGCAGTTGATTTGCAATCAATCGCAACTTTGTAGCACATTCTTAACTTTTCTTATGCATGCTGTGCAAGTGCTATGACAACACTTTTATCATGATTTTTCGAGATTTTCTTTATCGAAAGTGGTGAGTTTAAGTTTTCTGTCTTACCTGCTCTTTGCGTTGTCTTCTGATTTGTTCTTGATAACTGAATCTAAGCCTCCTGCTACCTGTAGGAAGGATCTGCACAAATGAAATGAATAAAGGTGTAATAGTTAGCACTTAATATTTTAAAAGGCCATGTTGTTAATTGAACATTAAATAGGAAATTTATGTTGTGTTGCGTAACACAAGAAAAGGTTGTTCTTGGTAACAGAATCTAGACTTCCTACTACCTGTAAGAAGGATCTTCACAAACAAGACAAATAAGGGTGTAATGATTAGGACATAAAATTTTTTAAAAAGCATGGTGTTAATTGAACATTGAATTGGAAATCTGTATTCTCCTGAAGATGATGAGAAAATGCATCGAAACGTTGAGAGAGGGTAGGTCCTTTTCAGGACCACTTGCATTTCCAAGAAAGATAACTCGTTGAACCATGAAACCTTCTTCTAATCTATATTGTGTTTTTTAACAAAAGAAGCTTAATAAGGTGCTATATTACACTGAATTAGCACTTACAACGAACAAATGGTGTCAATTCCAAATTAAATTAGGAGACTTCATTGAAATAATCGTTTGATGGCAATTAATTAGAAAGATCACATTTTCCTAAAATTTTTGAGACCAAAACATAATTCTTTTAAAATTGAGTTACGTATTTATGTGTCACAGACTCTCCAATTTAGAGGCTATAAAAATGCCATTTGTAATATAAATTATGATAATCTTTTAAAGAAACCTCAAATATGACAACATTTTTTCCCTGTTTGTTACTATATAATGTAAGTATGAGAAATATCAGTTCCGTTCTCGGGCTCATGATAAATCAATACAAAACAAATCATTAAACCAAATATAGAAATAGTGGGTTAACTATCTGCAGTCAAACGTTTTTGCTTCAGGGAACATATGGAGATGACTTCAGATTTAGGTCGAGGGTCTTATCTGAGCATCAACAGCATAAACCAAAACACTTGAAAATCTACTTGTCATGCTTCAAACCCCTATGTAGGGGTTAAATAGACCCTAGACCCCCCCCCCCTTCCCATCCCTTTCCCTCCCCGTTTAAATTCAGGGTTAGTTTGACATTCATATATGTTGTCAAAATTTGACCTCATGATTATAATCATTCAGATTCTGTAAAGACAAGCTTAAACTCTAAAGCCCGTATTCTGATATCAGGTTCAACTTAAACTAGAGATTAAATAATTATGTAGTTTAAGTATGGGAAGCCAAAAGATGCTTGAATCTATAACAGTCGGTGTTTGATTTAACAGCACATTTAGCACTTATAGTATTAAAAACTGTCTTGGAATAAAAAAATTAAATATTTTTTTACATTATTAGAGCATGGGAAAAGAGAGCAGTTTACACAAAAATTATACATCGTAAATAAAGTTTTGGCACTTTTGGCTACCCATACTTAAACCACAGATTTAGACAAGGGTTAACTTAAATGTTGCTATCAGAATACGGGCCAATGTATATATGGTCTGTAGTTCACATTATAGAATTGTGTAAATCTAAAAAAATTGAAAAAATGCGTGATAGTAGAAGATAATCAGATGGGGCCAATTTGCTGCACAGCCCAAATTGGCATGCCGCCAAATGAAAGAAGATTCTTACTTTGTTTTGTTTTAGTTTTCATGCCCTTGGGAAATTCAAGATAAC
Organism: Temnopleurus reevesii; assembly: GCA_036244855.1. Classification (NCBI taxonomy): domain Eukaryota; kingdom Metazoa; phylum Echinodermata; class Echinoidea; order Temnopleuroida; family Temnopleuridae; genus Temnopleurus; species Temnopleurus reevesii. Next base: position 41,493 of record BQKZ01002534.1, read on the forward strand.
CTGTTTTTCATTGCCCTGCAAGCCGTTGTGCAGAACATTAGAAAACAGTTTGACTCCCCATCTCATCATGAAGTAGTATCTAACCTCTGCAAAAAAGCCTCAAGCTATGTACACTCTAAAAACTAAAGTGTCAAAATCAAAATCTAAATGTGAGGAGTGGAAAAACCTTCAAGTATACTGGATATAATAATATAGTATTTTCTTTGGCATTTACATAACTTTGTCAAACTTACCGTTTCCAAGTAGTTGACACTCCTCAAAATGTTAAAATATTGACACTTTAGTTTTTAGAGTGTATATAGGAGAATCTTGTATTACATGTATATACTTACTCTCTATCAAGTGCCAAACATACAACGCCATTGGGATCTGCTGCTATTACTGTTGCATCCCGGATTATTTCATCTCTATAAAGATAAAACAAAGAGGTAATAAAGTAATAAGTCAACATGGAGAACACATTCATTTCATTTCGCTTAATTTTTTTGCATCTCTAACGAAACACAGCAGTCAAATAATTGAAAAAAAAGATAATCACAACCGATAAATATACAAAACAAACTATTTTCGTAAAACTAAGTTCAACACCAATTTAAAACTCCTTTGTAATGCTGTTTATATGGCTTGTGATTTCTATGTCCACACAATTAAATATGTGACGTAGGGATCTACTGTCCCATGGCACACTTAATTACAAGAAAATAGTTTATATTGTGTTGCGTATTTCACCATGAATATGACGAAGTAAATTCACTATTCGCAATTTCTCCATCTATTCATACTTATTTTTCATTTGGTCACAAGTTATTTTCATCTCTAACGAAACAGAGGAGTAAAATAATTCTAAAGAATGATCAAAGTAGAGGATGAATTATGTAAATTGGTGTATTTTTAGCACAAACGAGGTTGATGAAACACCGCACAGGTTAATGAATGTCAGCTCGCAGTCAAATAGCTTGAAGCCAAATTATAATCATAATTAACATGTTGCTGTCACTTAGTAACGGGTCATTAAATAGTAATTTAAGTAATTTGTGATTGAAATTTAACAAATGCGCGAATCAAAAGGACAGGTTAATTGAGAAAACAGAATACCGAGCAGGAGCGATTGCTGCAATTATCATCAACATATGGAATGATGATCAAGGTGAATAACCTAAATAAACAGTAATTAAGCATTGCTATGGTAACGAGAAATGGGTAACCTTATTCAAGGTCTTCATTTACGATGTTGCTGTAATTATCATAAGATGGGGTGATGATTTTGGCGCCAACTCGAATTAACAATAACTAAGCATTGCTATGGTAACAAGAAAATTGGTATCCTTATTTAAGATTTTTAATCATGATGTTGCTCTAGTTATCTTCGAGAATGGAATGATGATCCTGGCGCCAGCTTTGAATAGGCACTAATTAAGCATTACTATGGCAACAAGAACGGTATCCTTCTTTGGGATTTATCTTTCTATTTTGATCATGAAGAAGAAGAGGACTTGGTTTACATCATTAACATCAACAGATTTGTCACACGGGGTATTCTTCCATCCCCTTATAGTAAAAATAGATGACAAGGGAAATATGGTGGGATTATCAAACAGAAAAGGCACATTGAACACTTGTCATATCTTACACAGATTGGTTTCTACATTTCACCAATATAGGAGTTTCAACTGTCACATATATTATCATGGTTATCACGATCATCACCATGGTCTATGGTCATTACTTCCATCATAATCATCATCATCATCTTAATTGCATATATCTTCATAATCCTTGTCATCTTCATCGTCATCGTTATCAACATTATCATCATCATCATCATTATCATCATCATCGTTATCGTTATCATCATTATCACCATATCAACTTCACTACCATTATCATCATCATCATCACCATCATCATCATCATCATCATCTTCATCATCATCATCATCGTCATCATCATCCTGCTCATCCTCATCACCATCATCATCCTCCTCCTCCTCATCACCACCACCATCATTACCATCATCATCATCAGATCATAGACCTACCACCTCTAGGTCTATGATCATATGGAGAAATTTAGGGGGGGGGGGCGAGATCGCAAGGGGGATATAAGTAAATGTCCAAACCCTGCTGTACAATATTCCCTCTTTGAGCCATTTTCCGAGGTGCCAACCGTTCCGGAATATGTAAGACGTCAATAACAAAGTGTGAATAACTCAAAAGCTGAACAATATTGAGGGAAACATGGTAACAATGACCATACTCTCAGTCATTCACTTCTAATGAAAGCCTTGAATTCATATGAAAATACATTTTCAACATATTCCGGAACGGTTGGCAGCTCTGCAAAGTGATTGTTTACTCACCCTTCTAAAGCTGACTGTCCAAAGAAGTCTCCTTTTTCTAATAGCTTGGTGTTTTTGATCTGACCAGAGATTGTCTTTTGCATTACTTGACACTGTCAAAAACGACAACAACAAATTGATATTAACATAAAAATATTGTTGGATTCGGATTGTTCATGCAATAGAAAACTGCAAGGAATGAAGGAAATGTTAGTATAAAATCTGCCAACAGCTATTATATCATAACTGTTCAAATATGATTAATTGGTGAAGTATTTCATATAGCTCTAATTTGATAAGTCTAGTAAAAATTTATCTCAAGTTTGGCTCTTTTTAAATAGATTAAGGAATATCTTTAAGACAGGGGCCGACGAACCAAGGGTGGTGGAAGGGGGGCTGCAACCCCACACCTTTTCAGTTAATACGTGCCAGCCTAATGCGGTGTATGACAATGCTTATCCCCAACTCCCTGTGGCAGCCACCCTCCAAAATATTAAATCGTTCTGCAGCCCCTGTAAAAGAAAGGCAGACGGATTTTTTTTATTTTAAATAAAGGTTTTATCTGATACATGACTTTCTCTTTAATGCTAGACTGTCAAATCTGTGACAATCTGTGACAACATAGGCATTATATTACCTAGAGAAAGGAAACAATCAAAGATGAACATACTGGAAGTCATAAACTAATACTTGTTATTAAAAGTAACATTACTTTGAAAAGAACTTCGAGATTATCTATACGTCAAAAGTGAGTTTATAATAGCTGACTTTTTAATTGGTAAATAGAAATATTATACAAACACTATTGATAGTTCTCGTACTAATCAATGTCTCTGAAGAATCTGCCAATATGAAATAGTATAAATTACATCAATTTAAATCCATAAAATTTGGTTCATTTGACCATGTTTCAAAAAGAAAATATGTTAATGAATATAGTATTACCTTTCCTTTACTAATGATGTACATTGTGTCCCCTGTAGCACTCTGTCTTACTATGTAATCGCCTTCATCAAAATATGTCTGTAGAAATAAACAAACAATAAAACAATATAAATACCAAACACGAAATAAACTATTTCCATAAAATAAAGTGGGTCATTGAACAATAGATTCATACGCCGTGTATTGAAATGTGCGGACACAACATTCGCAACACTGTTCCGATTTAAATTACATTACAAAGGAACATTGAATTGGAGATCCATTTAATTTTATGGAAATAGATTATACCGTGTTCACACCATTGTTTGAGCAAATTATTCTCGGCCACAGTATCCAAAATCAGTTTATATAATATTTTCATCAAAATATAAAGGGGAAATATCATAGAAATATTCCATGACTTCGATATAACGGGAAATATATTTGATAAAATCTCATTTCCTACATGTACCAGATTTTTGTCACAACACAATATTAAAAATTCAATTCATTAAAAACATATTCCAATGGTACATGACTGATTGGGAAGATCGGGAAAATTATTCAATTCATTACTCAAATTTGTCAAAGGTTAAATTCTGACATAACATATTAAATGAACATGGCAAGGATAAAGTGAACGGCGCATTTTGCAAGTCATGTGGGAAATTAAGAATATTTGGCAATGACATTCAACCGTGCCTTCGTAACTAATTTCAAGGTTAGGATTGTTTGATATTGGGTAGTTAATTGAACATAGTCTCATACATTTCCGTAAAGTTAAACGGAATCCATTCCAATGTTACTTTTTATTACTATTGAAGAAAGAATAGCTGCGATAATGCGGTTGTAATTCACATTCAATACAATTTAATTGGGGTTTGTTTGTTAAAAAAAAATGAAATGATAAAAACATGATAAAAACTATTTCTGTAAAATCAAGTTGAACGCTAAATCAATGCCATTCAAATCGGAACCGGCTGGTGATAGTTCTGTCCGCACAGTTCAATACACGGCGTACGGATATATTGTCCATGACCCACTCTATTTTACGGAAATAGTTTATATCGTATTATAAAATGAATGTATAAAATAATCAATAGAAGTCTGCATACTAACAACATCTATACCAAATAAAATTAAGGGTACGACATAGTATTTCATTCTTCTGATCATCTTCAGAATGGGATAAACAATCTTTTTCCTTGTTGGTCTCAAAAAGTGATGCAACATTTTTGTATCTTGTGCTGCATCATATCCTTTCTTCGCATCATATATTTGCTTTACATGTTGTAATATTATAAATTAGAATGGGAAATTACAATAAACTTTGAATTGAATTGAATTCTCACCTCATCTACTATATCAGCTATTTTGTTGAGAGTTTCTTCAGGTAGAAGTTGGAAAGTTGGTACTCTGGAAAGAAAGAAAAACTCCAATGAATTAGATTCATATCAGACATGTATGACATAATCCTTCATCAGCATCATTCCTTTCAACGTTTCCTATATGACGACCACTAGCTTCATCATTATCTTCAACACCATCAGAATCATCAACATCTTTGTTGTAATCGTCATCATTGAATTCATCATCATCAACAACAACAACATCATCACCACCATCATCATCATCATCAACAACAACAACAACATCATCACCACCATCATCATCATCATCATTAACAACAACAACAACAACAACATCATCATCATCATCATCATCATCATCATCACCATCACCATCGACAACATCTTAAAATTATCATCAACAACAACAACTCATCATCATCACCATCGCAATCATCATCATCATCATTCACCCTCATCATAATAATAAGACTGCATTTAGCCTATATAGCGCTTAATAAAATTTTCTCTAAGCGCTTATCATCATCATCACTATCATCATCATCATCAACATCATCATCATCATCATCATCATCATCATCATCATCATCATAAAAAAACAACATCAACATCCCCATCACCATCATCCTCAACACCATAATCATCACCATAATCACCATCTTTGTGTCATTGTCACCATTTAATCCATCATCATTACAACAATCAACATAATCTTTTTAATTCTTGCAGGAGATGACTACAAAACCATTTCAAAATACTGTTAAGGCCTACAATGTTTCACAATCTCTATTATCATCACGATCATCATCTTCATCATCATCAAACTCTCCAACTATGATCATCATTATCATCATTGTCACAACCATCACCATTACCACCATTATCATCCTCATCATGAACATCATCATCATCATCATCATCATCATCATCATCATCATCATCATCATCATCATCATCATCATCACCATTAACACCACCACCTACACCATACGGTAATTGCCATCACCACCATCATCTTCATCATCATTATTATCAACATCACCATCAACATCACCAACATCATCAACATCGACATCATTATCTACATCATCATTTCATCACAATCATCATCATCATCATCATTATCATTCCACTTATTTTCCTACTGCTCTTCATCCCCCGTCCTCTTCCTCCTCATCATTTTCATCCTCATCATCACAATTACCGGTATAACCTCCTCCTCTTCCTCTTCATCCTCCCATCTCCACTCTTCTCCCCCCCCCCTCCTCCTCCTATATCATCACTGCCACAATCCCCTCCACCTTCACCATCATCATTATCATCCCCACCACTACCATCGTCATTACCACCACCACCACCACCACCACCACCACCACCACCACCATCATCATCATCATCATCATCATCATCACTACCACTACAACCACCACCTGCACCACAATCACGACCTGCACCACAAATATCATC
>BQKZ01002535.1:33499-50480 GCA_036244855.1 Temnopleurus reevesii
ATACGATTTAACGGTCAAATTCTAATTTTCAAAAGAAATCACTCGTAGAAAAATATGCTATGGTCTTGAAATGTGTATAGAAACTATATGTCATGGTAAATATCCCCCGAATTCACACTTCTGTAAGCTTTACCAAAACTATACAGGGGCTTTAACAATTAATTCATTTTTGTAGTATACCTATATAATATTTAACTTATATTTGTATGACAATCTTATTTTCTTAATGTATCTTTTTACAATATGTAATCAATATGGATGTCATGTATTATAAATATATAATATTTTGTAGTTCATTTTGTATTTATGTTTTTAATTTATCTACATTCCAATGTTCTTGCTGTTCTATGTTTATGTTTTTAATCTCAGGACCATGATGTGAAACAGTTAACTGATCTTGTTATCCTGAATAAATATGTTTGCATAAATGAATAAATGAATAAATAAATAATTATATTTTTTTCCAAAAAAAATGCATCACCAGCAATATTAATAACAAATCAGGACCCATGCCATGCACGCACCGTCGCGTCGGGTCTTTGAGAGCGCAAGCCCCCCCCCCCCCCCCCCCTTAGCTCGGGGCGCTGAATTTAGGTGACAAAATTGCTTATAGAGGTGTGAAATTGGAGGTGATCATCTTTTGGGTGGTTTGTTAGCCCTGCCAAATATCGGGGGGCGGGGGGGGGGGCCGCACAATTGGTAAAGAGGGGCGCTAAATTTTAGCGGGCGACCTTTTCAACAATGGTTAATTTTGAACATTGAAAGTTAAAACACATTTTGTATATAAAGTTTTATAGTGCTCGAAAAAAAAAACTTACGGTAGACGGTCTGCTTGAGTCGAACTCTGTGCGTAGTTGTCAAAGATCTCCTTCGCCTTCTTGAATATCTCCTCATTGCCTTCATATTCCAATGGGAGCTCCTCCTTCATATGGAATTTATACTCCATCCTCGTGAGTAGACTGATGATATAGGGTTCGAACCACACCTCCGTGTCCTCAATGAAGCTCAGACACTTGGCAAGAGCAGATGAGATGGTGCGGGGAACACACCAAAGAATGGTCCTGCTGCCACCATCTTTGCCCGAGGACGACATAGCGGTTGAATCGTGCTGTAGCGATTGCACACGTTGTGTATGTTTTACTGCAGATTCTTTTCTTATTCCTTGCGAAGGCCCCAGTCACATAGAAGCCCCAAAGCAACAACTCTTTGTTCGGTTCACAGTTAGCTGCCTGCGAACAATCGTACGAATTGACTCGTGTTGCTTCCGGGGCCATGTGTGACTGGGGCCTAACCAATAAACAACACTGAGGTCAAGATCAAGGTCACTTTGTGTGAAAAGTTTCCTATTATTATAGATACAGGAATTATCTGCCTGATTGTTGACTACCGTATTCTTAAAGATGATATCAAGTACTTGTTTAGAAAAATTAATACGGGCGATGTTTTGCGCAAAAGAAGGTGAAACTAAACTTCGGATAACTACTTCATCGCAAAATGACATTTCATTTGGATTAACCCACAAAATTCGATATCTAGACCATAGTGTAAAAGGGCAGCGAATACCAGATTCCTGACCTTTTATTTTTTAAGTAAATGGTGCTTGCCTGCAGGCCGATATGTGGTAAAAATGACCTCTATAGTAATCAGCATCCCAAGTACACACATTTAAAGATTTAATTATTTCCATGTTCTCACAAACGTTCACCAGTGTGAGATACAGATTTATAGGCTTAGGCAAAAATAGAGTCAGTGGCTATTTTAGGACTCCCTCATGAAAAAGATCGATTAGGAATCATAAACAAAATGGAAAAAAAAACAATTAAAAAAAAAACAAAGAATGTGAAAACATTATACGTAAAAATAAACAATTAGCAATACAATGCAAAATAAGTGTAACAAAAGTGTCTACAGAAGAACTTAACCCTATTGGATAGCCCTTAACCATGTTAACACAAGTAATCAGAAACACTTACATGGGGACCATCCGAAGAAAGGAAAGGTGACAATAAATTGCATTCTTATTTTTTCTATTTAAAAGTGGATAGAACAAGGGCCTTATTGCATAAAATGTTGCGTAGAAAATTAAACGCAAGTACACAATACGCGCTCTTGATTGGTTGAAAATAAAGTGCGTTACATTTTCTGACTTGCGTTTAAACGCAACTTTTTATACAATAGGGCCCTGGAAAGTACATTCAGCTCGGTCATAACCAACAAGATCAGCAGAATCTAAATCGGTGTATTTAAAGAATTGAAATCCTAAAAGATCTTAAAAGATAATAATCATTAAACTATATTATTTAAAAGATAAAAAAAACATAACTTGAGATCAGTGTGGTGCATTTAGTCTTTAAAAGAAAATAGGTCAAGCCTTAGTTAAGTTATCATCCTCGGAACATTTTAAAGCACACCAATGGAACAAACACATATAAATGAAATGAAATCAAATTATGTAAACAATCATTATTATATAATTCATGTATCACAATCACTATATGGATATACCCTAGTGCGCTGTGATATTGAGTTCTGCGGATATTGTTACTCAAATTTCACCAAGCTTTAAAAAAAACAGACGTAGACGCTCTTATTTGTATTGCAAAATTATTCCAGAGTTTTAGAGGAGCATAGCTGAAGGTACAGTCGCCAAGTGTTACTTTCACTTACAATAAATACCCATGAGCTATATGAAAAAAATATGAATATGAACATATGAACATGTATGTAACGTCAAAACACATATATTTTAAAGACACATTTATGTTGTATATAGCATTTGGTTTAAAGTATACCGAACAAGTTTGACTTTCTATGAACTCATGTTTTAGATTTTTCGGTTTGACGTCATTGTCATGACCATGACCTTGATGTAAACAAACAGAGTAACATAATCACAGACGCAGATCTCATTTGTTTGTATGTTTTCAATATCACGTGATGTTCAGAGACCGTGGATCGGGGGGGGAGAGGGAGTTAGGGGTTGTGTCCTCCATAATTTTCAGTGAATGAGTGGAAACATAGGGGAGTGTGTACAAATGCAATACGCAGCCCCTCCATTTTCAAGACGTTCCTTAATCATATGATGCAAAGTAAGGGAGGATAATAATATCCGTCTACGATGTCATGTTCGGTAAAATAATATTATCCTACGATGAGTTGTGAATGAAGATGATATTATAGTACGATATCATGTCAGTGACGATATTATTATCCTGCGATCTCTCGTGTCAGGGAAGATATTATAATCTTACAGTGTCATGTCAGGGAAGATAATATAATCCTACGATAGCATGTCAGAGAAGATAATATAATCTTACAGTGCAATATTAGGGAAGATAATATCATCCGCCGATGTCATGTCATGGAAGATAATATTGTCCTAGGATGTCATGTCAGGGAAGATAATATTATCTTTCGATTTGATGTAATGGAAAATGATATGATCCTACGAAGTCATGTCAGGGAAAATTATATCCAGGGGCTGATTGCACGAAGCCACGATAAGATAGTTACACGACATCTTTTAGAGATATCTTGTACCGCTGAGTTGTCAATTATCTTCGTAAATCCGTTTCACGAAGGGATACTAGCGTGCTCTTGCTAAAGGTTAGCCTTACTCACGGGATTAAGTATTATCTATAAACTTATTATTTGTAATTACAAACAAAAATATGGAATTATTGTCGGAAGTACACTACAGAGAAGTTTTCAACAATTATTTATATCCATCATAAACAATTAAAATGCTTATTATTCGATGTTCAATGACGGAAACAGCTCCTTTCCTTATATCTTCGAAAGTCACAAACAAATGATAGGTCAGGCACCCCTATTTCGTTAGTCTAAAGTTTATACATACAACAAACCGCGAATTGTTATATAACTATTTCCCTGAATTTTATGCCCGGTTTTGCTCTTAACTAGTTTTAATAAAAATATGTTTGCATATATCATGAAAAAATAATATCAATGATATTGTCAAATTAGAGAAAAATCGATAGAATTAGCCACGAAAATTGCACATTCTTTCAACAGAGTCTATATTCACAGAAATGTTCTAATTCTNAGAATAAATCAAAGAGAAAACAAACTTGTTACAACCAATTATATATAAATCAATTTCGATCTCAGCAAAGCTAATACAAGCAACATGCGATACTCAAGATTATAGCATATATAAATGTCAGCAGGGTCAGTGTCACGAACGAAGATATAAATTTGTAATTACTATTAAAATCTATTCTATGACTACATTATCTAAATGGGTGATTCAAATCTGTGCTTATATCATTTCTTCAAACATCTTCTATAACATCCTACTATTCAAAACCTTGTCATAACTGAGCTGCATTATTTAAAGGGAAACAACCCCTGGGATATTCGTGCTCCCATCATGCCCATTGAATGAAGGAAAATCAGATGAACGAGCTGTGAAAATTTGAGCAAAATCGGACGACGCGTTCAAAAGTTATGACTTTTCAAAGTCACAGAGATATGACGATCCCTACCGCTCATGGGGATCCGTGCGATCGGCAAATTCGACGGAATCCGTGACGTCATGTCGGACAAATCCTCATTCACTCTGTATACAATTTTTCACATTTTCTCCTTTTTTTCGGAAAAGTCAACAAAATGCCAATTTTCGATTCGGGTATAACATTTATGTATTGATTCTGCATGTATTTTGAAAAGAATGATGTTGCAACCTTACTCTAAATTTTACATTAATCCATTTTTTAAAATTCTATGTACTAAGTGAATGAGAAGTCTTCATTCAATGAGAGCACGATAATTCCAAAGGCTGGTTCCCCTTTAAAGTATAGTGTGCATGAAGGCCGACATTAATTGTTAATTTGTTAATATGCACTAATCCCAATAGAAAAGGTACCAGAATATGGAAATGGTCATTCTAGCAAAAACGTGTCATTTAAATTATTATAACATTTTTGTACTTCAAACAATCAATCTCCAAAGAGGTGCGACATATTTTTGTTTACCCTTTTAAGCATGTAATCAGATGACAAAAGTAAACAGATCAAATAAACTCTTAAACGCTTGTTTAACGACCTTACAATAGCTGTTTATTAAATATTCTTTATTCATATCAAAGTGCATGAAGCAATACGGTGGTATTAGTGAAAATAATAATATCTCTTATTTACCCAGGGTAGACACTTTAATCTGTAAACTGTTCTAGAGGGCCCTGTATAACATGAATTATTAGTACCCTTTTCCATTCTTGAATGTCGAGCGAATGGCAAGAAGGCAGATGGTCCCATTCTTTAAGTCCTTGGAATGACTCAGCAGGGGATCGAACCCACGACCTTCCGTTTATGGGGCAGACGCTTTAACATTGAGCTACACATGTCCGATACAGGGATTTTTGCCGGCACGTGGTCATGGTGAATGATTTGGATTTGAAAATCAATCAAAGGCATTCCTTAGCGTATTTTTCGTTTTAAAAAAAAATCCTCAACTGCCTAATCAAAAGAACTTAATGGCTGCCGGTGCAAGTAAACTACGCTGTGAAAATATTGGGCTTCAAAATTAACATTCCATGCTGCAAAAAGAGCAAAAGAAGCTGTGCAGGAATAAAGCAACAACAGTACACCTTATTCAATTGTGATAGCTATATCTTAATAGTGCCTGTATAAATTATTTTGTTTTAATTCTTTGTTGTTTCTTCACGCTTGATTGGTTTTTTAAAATCACAAACTAATATGTGTCAATCTCTTAAACAGCTCGTTCAAGTCGTTAATCAATTTTGAGTCGCGTTTCATGCATTTCCTCATAATACTTCATGACCTTGTCCGAGCACCTGATGACGTCATCCGACAATTGATCACGTGATGGGAATTCTGAGGGCGGGAGAAAGCAGCTACTCTTCATAGCCGTCCCGTAGAAATTCACAAGGTGTATGAGGAGATCGTCACCCACTGCTTTCATCTTCTTCAGAGCATCCGTCGACGCATCCCACTGGAGGAGGCTTTCGTCGTACGGCAGCCCGACGGCGGCGCAGTAGGCGGAGAGCGTTTTGGCGGGTTCCGTCAAGAGATCGTCGCTGTCGATTACGATGGGTTGGGAATCGATGCTCTCGTCTTTGACGTATTTCCAGATGTCGTAGAGCTCCTTCATGAAGTAGCCCGGTGGGAAAAAGTGGTCATCGCGCTCCATGTCGTATGACTGCACAGTGCCTTCAGGTACACCTGTAGGGGTAGATATGCAGAATGGTTTTAGAGCGTACGCCTTACAACCGACGGACATGGGCGGTGTTTCACCAAGTTACGAACGACGTTACCATGGTTACCCACGACTGGTATCAGTTCTTGTACTGAATGATCGAGAATCTTATGCAAATTTGACTCTTTAACATACTCCAGTCTTTCTTAAAGTCGTTCGTAAGTTGTAGAACGATTCCATTAAACACCGGCCTGGGGTATGTTTCATAGAGATGTTCGTACATTTACGCACGACCGTGCAAACTACTGGTGACCCTTTCTCGCACTCAATGATAACCAGTGGCCCGGAGAAATACTCAAACAGTGATTAGTCTCAATTCGTACGTAGTCCATGTTTATGTGTTTTAGAATGCCTCCATATGTCTATGCATACGTTTAGGTGGAATGGATAACATAATGACTTCTTGCGAGACCAGGGCAAGATGATTCTTACAAATCCAAAGCTTTCATGCTGCAAGGTTCGGTCGAACTTGTATCCGAGTGATTAGACTGGCTCTAAAATGAGGTTTGTGGTCAATGTAAATTCCTTTCTATTACGTCACCCAGTGAATCTCAGTTAAGATTCCCTTTAAGAGCAGTAACATACCTTCCATTATTCCCGTTTCTGACACATGCTTGTACATCATTTTCCTGTAGGAATGGAGCACTCGAACGGGGTTTCTGATGAGAAATGTGTGTCGGTAACCCTTCGGCAAATATCGGAAATACGCCTCGGAAATCATACCCATGCCTATATCCTTCACGAACACGTGTTTGCCCGTAGACGCCTCGAGGTTACGCTGTATTGACCTGTACCTGCAATTTATTGTAAGAATGAGGACAAAATGACCAATAATTAAACAAAAAAAAATATATGCATCATCAAAATTAATCCCTTGCATCTATGAACAATCAAAAGTTGAAGAAAATGATGAAAAACAATATTCGCATTCTTTGAAAAACAAAGCGTAAAAATTAACTCGAAACTTCGTAAAGCGGGCACGTGTGTATCTGTTGGAAAATGGTGGGAAGAATTTATAAATTGCTTGTGCACTTAATATTCGTCAAGAGCATATTACATATAAGTCAGATGAGCGACGAAAATAAACTATGATTCTTGCACTGAGAACAATCCACACTGTTCTCTCTAAAGAATCATTGAAGAAAATAAGTGTTTCGTCATGATGTTGCGCATGATTAGTTGACCTTTCCTGCACTGAACGATAATACCAATGTGGGTCACTATAGTTGTGACTAGCTCTACAAACAGATATACAGCAAGACTGCACAGGTGCGAAAGCAGACCACACATGCCACGACTCCACCACCTTACGAATAGCTTGGGACTGGTGACATCACTGAATCGTGAGCCCGTCGTAACCATTGTCACCGCACACCTTGCCATTCCACCCCACAAAGTACGTTTCGATTTCTACTTTTACTGGTATCTCTTTAGCTGGACAGAAGTAAAATACACACTGAAATTTACACTGTGACGCTTGACACACGTGCATTTTATCATTATCATTGTGACGTCACAATAAATATCCTTGTTTGATTGGATGTCAACTTACGACTCGGTTGTAAGGATTCGACATGTGAAATCCCTGTGACTAGCTTTCCGAGTTGTATCCAACTGTACGCGACCGGCAATCTTACAAGAGTCATGACGTCACAACTGAACTCCCTCAGTCGCAACACAGTTGTAGCGTGTGCGGTGGGCTTTAAGGGAGAATACTTACGATAGACGATCAGCTACGCAGGTGCCAGGATGGTTCATGGTGTCTAACATCTCCTTAACCTGCTGAAATATTTCCTCGTTCCCCTCGTATTCCATGGGAAGGTCCAGCTTGGTCTGAAAGTTGTACGCTATCGCCGCACCTCTGGCGTAGGTGTAGGGTTCGAACCACACCTCGGCGCCGTCGATGAAGCTAAGACACTTGGCGAGAGCGGTTGAGATGGCGCGGGGTACACACCAGAGGATGGTGCGAGATCCATCTTCGTTGCTTTGTGTTGAAGAAGACATGCCTGACCGATGCTATCTGATCTGAAAAAAAAATAATGGTCGAAACTCTTGTTGGTGTCGCAAATGCTATGAAGCCTTTGGCAGTCATATTCCGAGTTAAAACAAATCAATCGCTGTCCAAATTTTTATCATATGGAGATTTCGATTTCAATCGACGGGCCTCTCGTCACAATCGACCGGAAGTGCAAGTTGACACGCACATCGCTATTTGAATTCCAGAATCAGTCTGATGACATCACAGTCGCACATGACAGATCGTGCATACAAAAGATGTGGGCTGATCAGAAGTGACATATTGGGGTAGTGGATTAGGGGCTCTCCACAACTGATACATATCTGTGAACAAATGAAACCAAGGATGGAGGCAAAATAACTAGATTAAAAATAAATAATTCCTTCCCTCTTATTATGCGGGGAAATGTCGGCCAGGTGTTGAAGCTGTTAGCTGAATATACAGAAAAGCCATTTTATTTTGTGTTAATGAAGCTATTGTGAAGGCTTAAATAAAGTTACTTACTTTGTCTCTTTTGCTCACAGTGCATATTTGTCATGAACAATGCGCAGTTCGCAAATTTATGACGTATACGTCAACTGGGCACGTCAACGTGCAAATCGAAACGTGCCTATAAAATACCGAGGTAGTCACATCTCCAGGCTGATCACACTCTACCGCCAAACTTAATTATATTACATTTGAAGTATCAACCTTACGATAGTCTGCAAGTACAGACTCTTGGCTTCAGGTTTTTTTTTCCACAGTATGCATAGTTCCCAATCAGGTGTCTGCATTTATTATGAACCCCACTGTCTTTACGAGGAGAAGAACATGCACGCACCCAGGATTTTTATACCCGGGGGGGGGGGGGGAGGGCTGAGCACAAATTTGGCGCATCATCCCATCCCGGCTGAGCTGACAAGCAATTAAAGAAATAGAGTTGACAAGGAAAAAAAGATCTTCACCTCAAATTCGGCGCCCCTCTATCAACAATTTTGCGTCCTTCTTTAAACGAGTTGGCACCCCTTTTCAGCAATTTGGTGCCCCCCCCCTCCCACGGTGCGTAGATGAAGAAGAATTGCAATCTGTGATGTGGTGTGTGCTTGCAGACTCTGTATCATATGGACGACAGTGGTCTGTGCCTACAGACTAGTTTTGGCGCTGGATTTCGCGCAAAAGCGTTCTCAAACGTGAATGAAATACATGTATGGTAGCAAGCCATAATATGGCTACCATGAGGTATTGTTGGACTCTGACCCTAAACCATGTGGACTGGGCAAAATGGTTGTGCCTTGATTATCTATAAATTCCTTTTCCACGTGTGAGTATCCAATGCTTTCAAAGTATGTACTCTTTGTTATTTGTTTTCTTTAATCATGGCAAAGGCGAACAGCATTTTTTTTTCAAGGCGCAGGAATCCTATGCAACTCCAAATGCAAACCCTGCTTTCACATTATTTTAGGTTGATAGAATATGGGCCACACACTTGACAATCTGCTACACTGAACATACTGAATACCACGTAATGGTATACAGACTTACGTTTCATACCAAACAATATGTTTTCCTACTTTAATAAAGATTACAAACAATAAAAAAAAATGCACGCTTACCATTGAACCTGGATAGATGTACTCTGCGTTTTATAGCTCCCAGCTGACACAATGCAGCTCGATCGACCTTTGCACGTACCCGATGACTAGCAAAAATAATTTTCATACCACAACAATGTTGCTATATCAACACGTTCGAGGTCTACTAAAAATTCAATTTCAAAAATGATTCTGTATTGACTCTGTATGAGTCATAAACCAAAGAGCTTGTATGCCCCTGTCACAAGTCATAGAAGCCCGGAAGCAACGACTCTTTCTTCGGAGACAGTTAAAGGGGAATTACACCCAAACAATAATGTACGATCAGTAAATGAAGAAAAATCAGATGAACAAACTGTGAAAATTTGAGCAAAATCGGATAATCCATTCAAAAGTTATGAATTTTCAAAGTTATCATTTCCACCTGTGCTGGGCATCCTTGAATTGGCATGCGTATAGCTAATTAGCATAATCTGTGATGTCATACATGGAGAACTCCTCATTCACTTTGTATATAAATTTATTGAAAATGGATCAATATCATATTTCAAATGAGGAATCAACACCGTTCTTTCTGGAATGCTTGCAGAATTGATGTGGCTATGATATATTCAACTGAAGAAACAAAATTTTGTCTACTTTTCTGGAAAAAGAGGAAAATGTGAAATTTTGTGTACAAAGCGAATGGAGAGTTCTCCATGTTGGCAACCATTTTGTGCCTGTACGTGTGCCAATTTGAGGAGCCCATGAGGGGTGTAAATCAAAACTTTGAACATTCATAACTTTTGAATGGATTATGCGATTTTGCTCAAATTTTCGCAGTTTGTTCATCTTATTTTTCTTCATTTAATGATAGCAATTTAATGTCTGAGTGTAGTTCCCCTTTAATCGTGTTGCTTCATACGTCATCACACGTGACCGAGAGCCACTGCCATACGATTATTGTAAAAACCACCGTTCAATCATCTGATCATTATCATTGAAATATTCATAACTTTCTTATTTCTTGTCGGATTTACTTCAAATCTTTTTTTTTTGATCTGTTCGTCTGGTTTTTCTGCTTTTAATAAAAGAAAGATTTTCCTGGCGCAGGTCAGATCTATGAAAGCTATATTGGGAAAAGCTCGTCAAATTGTAAAAAAAAATGTTCGATTCAAAATTAGAATCAAACAACGCTTTGAGTCATGTTTAAGCCTCGGTCACATAGGACCCCGGAAGCAACACGATTCACCCCGACTCTTTGTTAATTCACAGTTAACTGCCTCAGAACACTGACAACGAGTCGGGGTGAATTGTGTTGCTTCCGGGGCCCTATGTGACCAGGGCATTAGGAGGTGACATAACGGCAACATGACAAAATGCTCCTGCGAATTTTCATATTGGACTTACGGTATTGCTTTAAAATGCGACATCAGCCTGTTGCTCCTGCTAATTATACCCTGCAAATCGAAAAGTTACTCTGTCGAAATGTGTTGCGCAATACTTAAAGGTAGAATACTTCTTTTTCAGCCTAAAATTTGACTTTCCAAGATTGTTGTGTTATGTTGAAGAGTACTAAATGTTAGAACTTATCACCTAAAATTTGACTTTCCAAGATTGTTGTGTTATGTTGAAGAGTACTAAACGTTAGAACTTATCACCAATCAATGAAGCACAAGGATTGGTCATGATAAGCGCCTTTATAGTTATTCCAATAATAATTATTTTATTCGGGCCTCGAGTTGATGGACCGTGCGTTCGAAATTCAAAACAGCCGTTGATCCCTCGTTGACCAATAGCGCAAGAGTCTCTCTCAGTGCGTATTCCGCATGGTGTGACAGTGTATTGAAGTACACACTGTATGTGCTCTTACAATGTGGTAATAAGCTAAGAGTATCGCGATACCGTTGGTGTCAAGATGAATTATGATAGAATAGATTTTTATTTGAATTAAATATTCTGGACTACATTCGACCAAAATACTTCATAAAGGTTATTATTTATATAATATTGGATGGCAATAAATGGAGTGCAATATTCCCGGTATTTCATGAAATAAATCCATCCAATATGATTATCATTATCTTTACATATACCAGAAGGCTGGTCACTGCTTTGTGCAAGCGTAAAATTGAAGCCGTGCAATATGGCTTAATATTGTACGGCTTAAAACTCTCATATAGATAATAATTTGGCATATCCAAGGTACACAGCAAGTTATAAGCATACCGTATGTGTGCAAATGTAGTTTTCTACCTTTAATTGTCTTAGGGAATGTTGCTCAAAAGTTGCAATTGATCACAGGTTGCAGTTGATCGGAACACGTCAATCAAAATCATTGTTTCATGCGCGTCTTAATGCGCATACCGTGCGCGAATGAAAATGCGCGTTACAATTTTCAAAGTTGCAGTTGATTTGCAGTTGATTTTGAGCAACACCCCCTTAAAGGCTGGGTCTGGGCCAGACAAAATTACTTTAACTAAAAATAGGAAAATCATGTGAATAGATTAGAAAAAAATGAAGTAAATCGGACAATAGATGAAAAAAAAAACACATATCGATGGTGAACCCAGGAATTTGACATAGGAGGGGGGCATCGGCGAGGAAGGGTGTGGGAGGGGATATCTCTTGTTTTTATTCCAAAATATTTGGCGTCCTTTTCTGCATCCCACACAGCTGGTGAGATTGAGGAAAAAAGGCGCATGTGTTACATCGCCTATGTCAATGGCGCGCAGATGAGCGTCCTGGCGAAGAGTAGGATGCCCCTTTTATACAAACTGTATGTGGACCCGTCTAATCTTGAATTCGCTATAATGATTTACATCGTGAAGGAAGGTTTGGCGTCTGTCATAGCACATTGATGGACTGCTTATAATATTTATGCACAGTCACAATTATTGACACAGCAGTAGGCTTATGGACTATTTAAATCGAAATATGCAAAATCGCAGCTCTGCAAAGAAAAAAAAACACCGAGGGAGAAAATTTATAGGGGGCGCGCGTCCTCTGCGCCCCCGCCTGGATCCGCCACCCCTCAGAAGAACAGTCTTATGGCTGAGTAGGGTGTTCCAGCCCATGTGTGGAAAATAAATAAATTAAAAAATATATATATATGAATAAATCTAACTGAAGAGTGATTTTCACTCCAGTTGGCAAATATTGGTCAAGTGTTATAACCTATTAATAACAATAATACACAACATTTATATAGCGCTTAATACGAAGTGTTTCTACGCGCTCTGTGCATTATTACCCTGCTATAGCATGGCTACCATTGGTGATCACTGCATTCAAGGAATTTCTTCATACCGGTACCCATTCACCTCACCTGGGTTTAGTGCAGCACAATGCGGATACATTTCTTTCTGAAGGAAATTGACGCATTGGGTGGGATTTGAACCTACGACCCTCGGGTTGAAAGGCGAGAGTCAGAACCACTACACCACGACGCCTCCACTTATAGTTATTAAAAATCCGTTTAACCTATAAATGCATTTCTTTTTTAATCACTACATGTATTCCCATCTATAATCTTGACAAGTTTTTGCGCTAAAAGATTGAAAATGGGGTTTAAAAAATAAAATAAAAATAAATACTTTCGAAGAAGTGCATGACTTATGTTATATTACGTGACCAAACAATATTTGTTCAACAGGAGCAGAAAAATAAGATAAAAAGGAAAAATAGAACAGTGGGACAACTCAAAATAAAGTTATGACCGTTTAGTTATTGAGACAAATTATTTTATTATCGATTTCATAATTTACTCAAAATTTTAAATAAAATATATCCTTTTTTAAATAAAAAGATAGAGATGCAGACCCTCTATTTACATGTTTATATAAGTGCAACTTCTGTATCTTTCTGTAGAAATTATGAATTTCGCACCATGAATAGAAATTTACAAAAAAGCTTGTTAGTAGTGCACTCATGACGTCATCAAATTGGCAACAAGTCTTAGAATTTTCACTGATTTGCTCATTTTTTTAATCATTGAAAATTCATAACTTTTCAATTACTTGTCCGATTTTCTAAATTTCTTGTTCCGAAAACCAGATTTTTTTCCTGCTCTTGTTAAAAAAAAGTTCAGTGTGGAAGTGTCGTGGAGTAGTGGTTCTGACTCCCGTCTCTTAACCAGAGAGTCGGAGGTACGAATCCCACCCATGGCGTTAATTTCCTTCAGCAAGAAATTCATTCACATTGGGCTGCCGTCTGCCCCGGTGTGAGTGGTGATCGGTTGGAAGTGACCATTCTAGTCAAGTTAGCATTAAAGGGGTACTATTATGAAAATACAAGTTGATCTGTATTGATGTATTGTACCATTATCAATACCCTTTTCACTGAAAGAGAGTCCAAATGTGTTTCATATATATTTAATGATATTTGTTTTTCAATTTTATGTTGGCTTAGTAGGGAACGCCCCTAAAAATTTCTTTCAAATGTCAATCATGTTGTTACATCACAAGAGTCAAGTTTGTTCACCTTTCTAGATCATGTTCTGTAAATAACAAAAGGAAATATGTGGATCAATGAAAGGGAATTGGAATGCGCAATCACCGGAATTGAAATCCCTGCATTGATCCACATATTTCCTTTTGTCATTTACAGAACCAGCTCTGAAACATGATCTAGAAAGGTGAACAAACTTGACTCTTGTGATGTCACAACAGGATTGCAATTTGAAAGGAATTTTTAGGGGCGTTCCCTACTAAGCCAACATAAAAATGAACCAAAAATATTATAAAATATATGAAACACATTTGGGCCCTCTTTCACTGAAAAGGGTATTGATAATGGCATAATACATCAATACAGATCAACTTGTATTTTCATAATAGTGGACCTTTAAGTGTCATAATTGCAGCACCCCGCTGGAATACTCCCTAGGGAGTGAAAAATGAGCACACTTTTTATGCTTGCATGTCTGAATCCACTGAACCGGGATGATAATAATAGCTCTTTATTATTGCAGGGCCCATTGGGATGACAGTTTGTAAAAATTGAAGCGGCCACTCTGGATGAATAATGTGCATTGGTATTGTAGCATAACGCATTATACTTGTAGCAAAAGACCCGTAGAGGGCGGTATATAATCTAGAAATTGATGTTGAGCTCCGCGCAGGAGCGAGCAATATGAGTGGATTCTTGTGTTAGCTTTCGACAGAGCAAGACGTGTTCATTAAAGTGCTCAGTATACTCGCAAATATCGAGTAAGTTGTCTTTTATTCTGCTTCTGTGAGTGTGAAATTGGAGCAAGTGAAAGTGTATATCCACGTTGTGCAGTATATTTCTGTAAAAGAATCCAGCAATATTGTGAGATTTGAGAGAGAAATGGTTTAGAGAGAGTTTAAGAGAGTTCAGAGAGAACTAACAGCGTAACTGGGCTTCAAGACACTGAGAAACGCTACCCCGACGGAGCCCCGATACGACACAGTATTGTTATCGATACTATCAGTATTACCACATTAAAAAAAACAATGTACGTCGGCTAAGACGTCCANGACCCTCGGGTTGAAAGGCGAGAGTCAGAACCACTACACCACGACGCCTCCACTTATAGTTATTAAAAATCCGTTTAACCTATAAATGCATTTCTCTTTTCGATATTCAAAAGGTTGAATCACTACATGTATTTACTCCCATCTATAATCTTGACAAGTTTTTGCGCTAAAAGATTGGAAATGGGGTTTAAGAAATAAAATATAATAAAATACTTTCAAAGAAGTGCATGACTTATGTTATATTACGTGACCAAATAATATTTTTTCAACAGGAGCAGAAAAAAAAAGATGAAAAGGAAAAAAATAGAACAGTAGGACAACTCAAAACAAAGTTATGAACGTTTAGTTATTGAGACAAATTATTTTATTATCGATTTCATAATTTACTCAGAACTTTAAATAAAATATATCTTTTTTTAAATAAAAAGATAGAGATGCAGACCCTCTATTTACATGTTTATATAAGTGCAACTTCTGTATCTTTCTGTAGAAATTATGAATTTTGCACCATGAATAGAAATTTACAAA
The DNA here is from genome assembly GCA_036244855.1 of Temnopleurus reevesii. Classification (NCBI taxonomy): domain Eukaryota; kingdom Metazoa; phylum Echinodermata; class Echinoidea; order Temnopleuroida; family Temnopleuridae; genus Temnopleurus; species Temnopleurus reevesii. The sequence continues at coordinate 49,339 of BQKZ01002535.1, forward strand.
AAAAGCTTGTTAGTAGTGCACTCATGACGTCATCGAATTGGCAACAAGTCTTAGAAATTTCACTGATTCGCCCATTTTTTTAATCATTGAAAATGTATAACTTTTCCATTACTTGTCCGATTTTCTAAATTTCTTGTTCCGAAAACCAGATTTTTTTCTGCTCTTGTTAAAAAAAAGTTCAGTGTGGAAGTGTCGTGGAGTAGTGGTTCTGACACCCGTCTCTTAACCAGAGAGTCGGAGGTACGAATCCCACCCATGGCGTTAATTTCCTTCAGCAAGAAATTCATTCACATTGTGATGTCGTCTGCCCAGTTGTGAGTGGTGATCGGTTGGAAGTGACCATTCTAGTCAAGCACCCTGCTGGAATACTCCCGAGGGAGTGAAAAACAAGCACACTTTTTACGCTTGCATGTCTGAATCCACTGAACCGGGATGATAATAATATCTCTTTATTATTGTAGGGCCCATAGGGATGACAGTTTGTAAAAATTGAAGCGGCCACTCTGGATGAATAATGTGCATTGGTATTGTTATTGATACTATCAGTATTACCACATTAAAAAAAACAATGTACGTCGGCTAAGACGTCCAATAAGTGTGACAACTTTAATTGAGAATACGTAATAATGATTTTGTACTCGGAAAATAAAACGACAACGACAGACACTCTAAGATATCTTTTCTTCTTCATTTATTTAAGATCAAATTCAAGAAGCAACTATAAAACTAGAAATTGCAGTTCATCGGTAATACATCATTCTGAATTAGGTTGATCAACCACTTTTATCCTCCTCTTAAAGGTCCACTTTTATGACAATGCATGTTGACTTGTGGTGATCTATGTTACCCTTACCATTAACCTTGTCGATGAGAGAGCTCCCAAATGTGTCCCATATATTTTATAATAATTTTTCTTTATATTTTAGTGAGCCAATTTGGGAACGCCCCTAAAAATTTTCTTCATATGCAGAGTACTGTATATCATGAGGTCATATACAGTACTATGCATATGAATAGAATGTTTAGCAGCATTTGTCATGTTTGTGGCAATCCCTTGAAGAGGAACTTATTTTATTTACAAAGGATATTAGAACGTACTTTCACCTGACGTGAACATACCTTGAATCATTCCACAATTGAGC
>BQKZ01002535.1:67485-78762 GCA_036244855.1 Temnopleurus reevesii
AAAAAAAAAAAAAAAAAAAAAAAAAAAAAAAAAAAAAGGTCATCAGCTCAAATTTGGCGCCCCCTTAGCACCCCCGGGGGGCTGAGCATAGATTTTCGCGCCCCTGTCCCTTTCGCGCCCCCTTATAAGCGCATTTAGTCAACTAATTTTGGCGCCCCCATAGCCCCCCCACGGTGCGCACCTGGGCGGGGTTTAATTAATCTTGTCCCTCTCCCTATCTTGCACTTTCCCCCTCCATGCATTTAATCCTGGCACGAATGGCGCGATCCCCTCGGATTCACGGCTAGTTCAGATTCTGATCAGGGAGGTGTTTCACCAAGACAAGAAAGACTTTAAGAACGACTTTACGTTCGACTGGTATCCGTTCTTGCGCTGAATGCGCGTAAAAGTGTGAACCATTACGCGCAAGAAGCGATACCAGTCGAACGTAAAGTCGTGCGTAAAGTCTTTCTTATCTTGGCAGCTTGGTGAAACACCTCCCTGGGCAATCTACCGAACAATGGCGCTGAATATCGGCCATCAGCTCAATGCTCCTGATGTATAAACTGCAAGATTGCGGAGTAATTGTTCACACACACACACACACACCAATATATATATATATATACATATGAAGGATGTACAATGTATCTTACAAATACAAATAAATCGCCATAGAATGAAGCTCTAAACTAGCTTACTTCAGTTTGAATAATTTAGTGATATTTCCAGCAAATTTGCATAAGAAAATCGATATTTCAAAACACAAATATTCATGGGCCTACTTTCAAAGACTACTCGTAACATGGAAAATTGTAATTTGATTAAAGTATTCTTAAATATGATTTCAGACTGTGTGTACATTATCAAACAATTTATTATTCACAAATGAATTTGATTATTTATTTACCCGTTTTATCAAAAACAATTTCAGCAAGTCATTCTCATAATTAAGAACAACGTGAAAAATAAGCTAGAAGGGAAGTGATAATAATAATGATAATAATCACTTCATCCTTTATCACAAAGATATGACGGCTCTCATACGTGCACTAAAGATTTTGATAACCGGAAGAGGGGGTGGGCTGAGAAAAAAAAATGGCCCCTCCTGAGCTGAGGTGACAAGCAAAAAAAAAGGTCTTCACCTCAAAATTTGGCATAGAGGGCTGAGATCAGACATTTTGGACGCCCCTCGAGGCGGAGAAGGGCTAAGCTGAGCTGACAATATATTTTCTTTAAATTGAGTCGAACACCAATTCAATGCTCATTTGTAATGCTATTGAAATCGGAACAGGCTTTTGATGTATGTGTTCGCACAGTTCATTGCACGGCGTACAGACCAATTATCTATGAACCCACTTTATTTTACGCTAAAGTTTATTCCACATTGTGCTGCACTCAACCCAGGTGAGGTAAACGCCGGACTAAAGCCAGAGTTGTAATATTGCAACGCGCATTGAGCACTTCGCAGGTTGGATACGTGCGCTAGATAAATTCAATATATTATCATTATTATTCTTGAACAATCGTAATGTTTGATTACTCCTCTTTCCAGTTGTACTAACTTTAATTTACTTCGCTTTGATTCGTGTAGTTTCCGTTAATTGGATGATCTTATAGTTCAAAATTTTCAATCAAAATACTTTTCTTTTTACATGATCGTATATTTTGTACTTTGCTCTTTCGGCATATTGTAGCCCCTAAATGAAGATCGAACATTATATTGACCTTGCCAATATACCTATGATTTTATACCAGTGCGGTGTTTCACCAAGTTACGAAAGACTTTAAGAACGACTTTACGCAAAACTGGGAGGTGTTTCACTAAGATAAGAAAGACTTTAAGAACGACTTTAAGTTCGACTGGTATCAGTTCTTGTGCTGAATGCGCGTAATAGTGTCAACCATTACGCCCAAGAAAGGATACCAGTCGATCTTAAAGTCATTCTTAAAGTCTTTCTTATCTTGGTGAAACACCTCCCTCGTATCAGTTCTTTGGCTGAATGCTCATGAATCAGAGGCGGCTTTTTCACTCATTATCACACTCCAGCCTTTCTTACAGTCGTGGTAACTTTTACATATTTACATTTGGTGTTTTTTTTTTCATTTGTGTTTATTCTATTCCATCACACAAGACGGCATTATTTTTCGTCCCATATTAAACTCGCAATCGTGATTCGTACATTTCTTCAAAACATGCCATGACCTTATCCGAACATCTAATGACGTCAGCAGTCAGTTGATCACGTGGTGGTAATTTGCTTGGCGGGAGGAAGCAGCTACTCTTCATGGCGGTGCCGTAGAAATTGACCAAATCCATGAGAAGATCGTCACCCGATGCTTTCATCTTCTTAAAGCATTCCGTCGACGCATCCCACTTGAGTAAGCTTTCGTCGAACGGCAACCCGACTGCCGAGCAGTAAGCCGAAAGAGTTTCGGCAGGTTTCGTCAGGAGATCGTCACCATCGACAACAATCGGATTCGGCTCGATGTTTTCTTCTTTCATGTATTTCCAGAGGTCGTAGATATCCTGTTGAAAGTAGCCTTTTGAAAAGAATCGGTCATCGCGTTCCACGTCGTAGGTTTTCTCGTCGGCAGCTAAACCTGGAAATTGACGAAAAAGATATTGGGATGCTTTAGGGTATCGTTCATCTTTGGGAGCGAGTGCGCTTCAAATATTAAGTACATTTGTTAACTGCAGTGAAAATATCCTCATGATACAATTCTTTAATAATAACTTGAGTATGTTCACAGTTTGTTTGAATGAGAAAGGCCCAAAATTGTTTATTCATCGCAAAAGAAAATGTCACCGTATGTCATTCACGCATGCTTTGCGCATGCGTGAAATTGAAGCCGTCCAACATGTCCTAATGTTGGACGGCTTGAAACGCTCATATTCATAATAATTATATTATATTGGATGGCAATGAATGGAATACCAGGGAATATTGCACGAGTTAGGGCAATATTGCACGAATCGAAGATGAGTGCAATATTGGCCCTAACGAGTGCAATATTCCCGGTATTTCATGAAATAAAGCCATCCAATATAATTATTATTATCTGGCGATACGTACTTTAGGTCCCCCCTCGCAGAGGTTGCACGCATTTCTTTACTCGCAAGTCTATGGCGGTGGATTGAGGTCCCCACTGCGTACACTGAATAAAGCTATACTGTAGAAAGTGAATGCTGGGGACCTGCTAAACTACGATTAAGCCTAGCTTTTGACTCACCGGTATTATTGTAGAAGTACCAGAAGGCTGATCTCCCATGACACACTGTCTTGTAAATGTAATCCAACAGTAATTTTCCGCGTCTTTTAATCTTATAATCTCCTCAAAATCGTCCTCGGTTAACGAAGCGAATTGATACCTATTCGCTGCCATTTTGATCACGAACAAAATCAAAACAAATTTCGCGCGATCGATACACGTATAAAGACTATGGGATTTCGTGAGAGTTCTTCGCGCAGCTGATCACTGATTTGCGCATGCGTGAAATTGAAGCCGTGAAATGTCCAATATGGCCTCATATTGGAGGCAAATAAAACACGGGAGCCTATGGGGAATTTGTTCTGTCTTGTATTATGGTAAAAATTTGGATGACGGGAAATGAAGGGATACAATACGCGAATTAAATGCACCGCTTAAAACGCTCATATTGATAATAATAGGCAATATTGCCCAACCGCAAAATTAATTGGAGTTCGAAAAGACAGAATCGCAGTTCGCAAATCTGGAGGCCATTTCATGAAATGTTGTCAGCATTAGAATTAGTCAGCGAGGAAAAATCCAGTGAAATTCGTGATTCTGATTGGCTTAAAACCACTGCCGCTGACTGTTGCTATAGTAACTGTCGGAAATGGGCGCTTGTCGCACTGACTAATTTTCATGAAATGGCCCCGGGGAATATGCCAGAATACACGAGAAAATTGTTTGCCAATTACGATCTCATGTAATCCACGTAAAGCAAGTTTTGTGAATATTTCAATTCTTTGCAAATCAATTTCTTCATAAAAGCACTGGTATAAACTTTATATAATCTTTATAGCAAGGTTACCTGCCAATGTTTTATTTGAAACAAATTAATAAGATAAATAAGCTAAATACCAGGCAGCTTTGAGGTGTGGTTCGTATGCATTTAATGATGATGATGATGATGATCTAGAGAATGATGGCGCTCTTCAATCTCTTTAGATTATACGCGCCAGAATGGTTGGTTGGTTGGTTTTGATTAAAGATAGCGCTTTTCAATCTTATGAGATTATTTACGCCAGTCATTGGGGTATTTCGGCTCAGGCTTGATCGCCCGAAAGCAATTATTGCAGAGGATATGTATTATGCGAAATAACTTATTGATATCCCACCACCAATGTTAGGATTTGCTATGCTTACATTCGCTATTTTTAGCAGCAATCATAAAAGGATTTGATATGTCAGATGATATAAATGACGTAATACATGAAATAAAGAACAGCTCGAAAAAAATGAATTAGTTATAAAACTAAAAGCCTATACATGTATTTCCATTCAAAACGCTTCGTTTCTTTTATATATTTTAACACTTTGCGGATAATCCAAGGATCTGGGCCAAGCTAAAAATGTGGAAATGGACCACTTTCGTAATGGACCAAGCTAAAAGCCTGCCAACAGATGGCGTTATTCCAATTATCAATTACAGCATCATGATCACTACATGATCACTACATGATAACCACATAACAATAAAAACACTATAGTTGCTAGTGTTTAGTGTGCACAGATCAATCTGTGAACATACTAAGCTTTATAGTTTACTGTTTAAATAAGGTTAACATCTAAATTATGGCCACAGATACACTGCACTGGTATTATTGTACCACTGACCCTAAAATATGGTTTGTATATTATTTTGATAACATATGCATATTTTGATTATTATTTTAGCGTTGTTGTTGGTTTTCATCCATCCCTTTAATTTTATTTACAAGACAGCTTAATTTGAAATTCATCAAATAATTATGATGTATGAGAAGGTGTCCTTAAAGGGGAACTGACCCCTGGAATTATCGTGCTGCCATTGAATAAAGAAAAAGCAAATAAACAAAGTGTGAAAATTTGAGCAAAATCGGACAACCCCGTTCAAAAGTTATAAAATTTCAAAGTCACAGAGATTTGATGATCTCTGCCGCTCATGGGGATCGTGCCATCGGCAAAACCGACCAAATCTGTGACGTCATGGCGGACAACTCCTCATTCACTTTGTACATGGAATATTTAAAAATTTATCAATGTAAAATTTAGAGTAAGGTTGCAACATGAATCTTTGCAAAATACATGCAGGATCAATACAGAAATGCTATGCCCCAACCAAAAATTGGCATTTGTAGACTTTTCCGAAAAAAGGGAGAAATTGTGACATTTTGTTTATACAGAGTGAATGAGGAGTTGTCCGACATGACGTCACAGATTACGTCCAATTTGCCGAGCGCACGGATCCCCATGAGCGGTAGGGATGGTCATTTTTCTTTGACTTTGAAAATTCATAACTTTAGAGCGGGTTGTCCGATTTTGCTCAAATTTTCACAGTTTGTTCATTTGATTTTTCTTCATTCAATGAGAGCACGGTAATTCCAGGGAATGGTTTCCCTTTAATTAATGTTTACTGCCACAACAGCCCAAACGATGATAAACGACAATGCGCTATCGATCAATCGACCGATCGTCCAATAGAAGACTGTCGTAATGTATTCAAAGTTTATGCACGCTTCTTTGTCAAACGCACAATGATAAACTATTAGTCCACCTGATATAAAATAATCCTATTTCAATGTAAGGAATGTGAATAGCAAGCAGTAGTTGTTGCTAGGTTGGTCAAGCTACAATGTTTGTCCATTTAACCTAGCAACATTAATGTATGCAAGTAGCATTCTGACTATTGAACTCTCATTATCTTCTGGCAGCTGAATACATGCTTCGTCATGGGGCAAACGAAATTAAATTTGAATACATTACGAAAGTGGTCTATTGCCACACGAGTGCTGCCCATTGCATGAGATCGTCGCGCGACTGCATGAAACCGGTCGTACAACGTTGAAATGATTTTTGCGCGATCGGTTAAAGTTTTGAGGAATTCATATTTTGGAGGAAAAAGTAACATTTTATGTCATTGATGCAATAAATGGTCAGTTGTGCACCTATGACGTCATCAGTTGCCAAATTGTCTAAATATATAAAAATTCATAACTTTCTCATTAGTCATGTTAGTTGTCCAATTTTTCTTAAACTTAATTTGTTCTGTTTAAGTTTTTCTGCTCCTGTTGTATAAACATTATTTTGGGTAGACTCTTCGTTTAGGTTTTAATTTCAAATAACTGCGACCATCAGAGATGCCTGCGATCACTGGCAACATCTTCGAGTGATCGTACGACAGCAAGCAACTAAAAAGAACTGTTGCTGCAGCAGTCGATTGCAAACTGGGTTGTGTTTCATAAAGCTGTGCGTAAACCTACGCACGACTGTACGATGGACTGATGATCCTTTCTTCAATGCGATTCAGCGCCAGGAATAGTAATGGAACTAGAAGTATTCGTTGAGGGCAAGAAAGGATCGCCAGTCGCTCGTACAGTCATGCATAGATCTACGCACAACTTTATGAAATATAATCCTGGGCGGTGTTTCGCCAAGATAAGAAAGACTTTACGAACGACTTTAAGATCGACTGATATCCCTTCTTGCACGCAATGGTTCACACTATTACGCGCATTCAGTGCAAGAACTGATACCAGTCGAACTGAAAGTCATTCTTAAAGTCTTTCTTATATGAAACACCTCCCTGGTCGTAGGACAATCGTTAATATAACGATTGGCGTTTAAGACAAACCTTCCAACAACCCCAGCTGTGAGAACTGATTGTACATGGATCTCCGATATGAGTTGAGGAAACGCACAGGGTTTCGAATGAGGAAAGTGTGTCGGTAGCCTTTGGGTAGGTACTGTCTATATCCATCAGGCATTCCAAATGCCATATCCTTTACGAATACATGCTTTGAGGTCGAGGCTTCGAGATTACGTTTCACTGATCCATATCTGTACAAAATTAGATTAATTAAAAAAAAACATAAAAAACTTGTTATTCATCCGGTAAATAGATTATCTGTTAGGGGCTAAAGGCTGACTCACACCTTTTCGTTTTTAGTTTGCGTCGGTTCAGCGTTTTGACAATTCAAAATGCTCCTTGGACGGTGTTTCACCAAATCGTTATTAAAGTTACGCACGATTTTAAGTTCGACTCGTATCAGTTCTTCCGCGGAATGTGCATAATAGTGTGAACCATTACACACAAGAAAGGGTACTAGTCGAACGTAAAGTCGTCCGTAAAGTCTTTCTTATCTTGGTGAAACACCTCCCTGGACGCATAATAAGCAGGTCATACGGTAAACTAACGTTCGGTGTACGCTCCTTGAGTGCAAGGCGAGCGTCAGTCCACCGCCTGATCAGCGCATACTGTGCGCTCGGGAGCTTTTTTAATTTTCAAAAATGCTGGGCCGACGCAGGCTAAGAACGCAACGATGTGAGTCGGCTCTTACTATTGAATATACTACAGTTAAATTCATGTAAACAGATTCACGAGAATAGCTTTCCTTATTCAATTGCAACCATCTGCATTGGTCAAAGTAAGAATGTTCATTTTTCCTACAAATTTTGGTGGATGTATGTCAAAATATGATGGCCATGGTAAAAAAAATAATAAGAAAACAAGCTTTATGAAACGCTAGAATAAGTAATAATAGTAGTGGCAGTAGAATAGTAATAGTAGTAAGTGTAGTAGAGATAGAATTAGTAGTAGTAGAAGTCGTAGTAGTAACAGTAATACATGTAATAGTCGAAGTAGTAGTAGTAGTAGTAGTAGTAGTAGTAGTAGTAGTAGTAGTAGTAGTAGTAGTAGTAGTAGAAGTTAATGTAGTAGTCGTTGTAGGAGTAATAGTGTATAAGTTGCAGTGGTAGTCGTGATGGGGGTTGTGGTGGCGGTAGTAATAGTACTACTAGAATGAGCATTAATCATGTTAATTAACAGTAGTAAGGGTATAGGTAGTAATAATAATCAATATTAGTGGTGGTAGCGGTAACATCAGCAGGAGTAGTAGACATATGATTAATAAGTATAAGGATTCGTCGTAGTAGTACTAGTAATCAGGTAATAGTAGTAGTAGATGTAGTAGTAGTTGACGTAATAGCAATAGTAATAGCAGTCTTAGTAATAGTAGTAGTAGTAGCATTAAATACTCACGGTAAACGATCGGCGACCATCTCACTCTGCGACAGAGCGGTAACCATCTTAGCGGCCTCCTGGAACACTTCCTCATTTCCCTCATATTCCATCGGAATATCAAGCTTGGTGGCGTGGTTGTACTGCACACTTGTCACGTAGCTGTAGGTGTAGGGTTCAAACCACACCTCGTTTCCATCGATGAAGCTAAGACACTTGGCGAAGGCCGTTGAAATGGCGCGGGGCACACACCAGAGGAGAGTTCTGCTGCCACCTTCGGCCGCACCCGGGGACGACATGGTTCCTTTAAATTCAGTTATAAATGAAAGTAACCGAGTATGAATATGTTACGGTCCTGTGTGTTACAGGTAGCGAGTTACAGGTAGCTTGAGTTCATATACCTTGAATTTAAACAACGAATCGGTGTGTCCTTCCTACCCAGAGAAGGGGCATAGATGTTGTTGTTGCGTGACTGCGACACGACATTAGAGTTGAACTATTTAGAGTCTATGAAATGTATTTACGTTATACATTCAGAAAATATCAGAATATACAATGTTCGGATGTACGGGCAAATGTACAACTATGCAAGTTCAGTGATGCGACTGTCGTTAATAATCAGATAATGTTGCTTGCCTTTAAAAAAAATATGTGACTACAATGCACTGCAATCTGCCTATTGAAATAAAAATACGGGTCGACTTTTCTGCAAAACAAATCGCATCTCTAAGGGAAGCGATGAACTTTATTTATAGATATTTATTCGATATATTTATATGTATGAAGTTCAAGAGATATCAGTGGACTTAGACACTACCCTGTGGACAGACGTTATGGGAGACACCTGTTGATCTTTAGGGTGAAGTTTACACTGCCGTTCAGATCAAATAGCTTGCCCGGTCTCTCAAAAACTAGTCTATAAAGTCAGACATATTTTGGGAATTCTAACATGCAAACTCTGAAAACATTTGAATGAGTTTACTTTTTATCTTGTAATTCATGGCTCCAAATGATTGAACTTACACATTTTCGCAATGAATCTTTCCATTACAAGTTTCCATCGAGAAATAATCGTGGTAAATGTTTAACGTATCAAAATATGGTTCGTTTTCAGACTAGTTATGAAGGGTTGAGGTGGTTGGGTTAATTGGCAGGGGGGGTGGTATGAAACACACCTACATGATCTAAGTGATATGAAACTCCGTAGCTCTCGTCTAAAGTCTGAAGCTTATCATGCTGATATATGATCATTAATTTATTTAACCTACAAATGATAATCATGTGACCAGTCTTTGATCAAACAGTGATCACGTGACTACTGATCGACCAATCAAACGTGCCCCATGGTAGGTTATTTATGCTGATAACGTATATTATCATGAAACAAATGGTTGCTAACATGGCTCATATCTACTTTAGGTCAAATGGGAATGCAAATATCACTGTCATTCATTTTACACCCTGAGAAATAGAAAGAAAAAATAACTTAAATCGATTAATACGGTCATGTGTGGCTCAGTGGTAGAGCGTCTGCCCCATGAACGGAAGGTCGTGGGTTCGATCCCCGGCCGGGTCATACCAAAGACCTATAAAAATGGGACCATCTGCCTTCTTGCCAGGCGCTCGGCATTAAAGAAAGGAGAAGGGTAATAATAACTTTGTTATGCAGGGCCCGCTGGAAGAGCAGCTAATTTACAGCTGAATGTGGCTACCCTGGGTAAAGAAGACATTATTATTTATTTATTATGAGAATTTACAAGTTCGAATATTTTCTTCTTCTACTAGCTTAAAAGAATATTACTCTTCTATAGCCTACTTCCTATATATGTTTTGGAAATCAAAGATATGCCTTTGGGTATTTTGTTTCTTCAATTCAGTAGCCATTTATTAGGAGGAAACTATTAAATTACACGCGTAATTACCAACAAATTGTAGGCCCTATGCACTCTAACTTATCCAAATATTTTCGCATTTTTTTCTAGTTTATTTATATGTTGTCATTAAGCAACAAAATTTCCCAAATGCATCACTTTAGTTCCGAAAATGAAAAAAAGGAAGAATATAGTAGCGAAACAGTATATATGACTGCTCTGGGAGGTGTTTCACCAAATCGTTCTTTAACTTACGCACGACTTTACGTTCGACTGGTATCAGTTCTTCCCGCTGGATGCGCGTAATAATGTGAACCATTACGCACAAGAAGGGGTACCAGTCGAACGTAAAGTCGTGCGTAAAGTCTTTCTGATCTTGGTGAAACACCTCCCAGAGTGTATCAAAAAAAATAATACTTGTAAATTATCTGTGTAAAGGAATGAAAATTCAAACTATTATCACAGAATTTTCATAGGTATATCTACTAAAAAAATCTATCTGTCAAATGCCATTAATGAATCAATTTTTATTCATGCTTGAGTGATTATCAAATGTTTATATCCAGGGTCCTATTGCATAAAAAGTTTCGTTTAAAACGCAACTCAGAACATTAAACGCAAGTCCTAGATACGCGCTCCTGATTGGTTGAAAATGGAGTTGCGTTAAATTTTCTGACTTGCATTAAAACGCAACTTTTTTATGCAATAGGGCCCAAGGTGTTAAAATCAGCTTGCCAAATGTGGTCTGAATGGATCTAAAAAAAACTTTTCAGATTTTGTTGCTGTTTTGCCAAAATTTCTTTCAAGTTTATTTGATCTTATTCATGCATGCATTGATTGGAATTAACGATTCCATCAGTAGCGATCAATAAAACTATCATAGCATCATCTTAATTTCACGACTTAATCATTTTTTTTTGGAACGGAAGCCGCAATCGCCATGTTCGCTCATTTTGGTGCAAGGTATTTTTCATACCCTGGACATAGGTAGACAGTGCTCGGTCATGCGTCAATCAAAATTAATTTTGTTGGTGGCACTCGATAGATGAGGCTATTGAGCATCCATAAACCTTTAAAGCCCGTGTATAGTTTTGGTAAAGATTAAAGAAATGTGAATTTTGGGGATATATACCATGACATATAGTTTGTATACACATTTCAAGATCATAGCATAATTTT
>BQKZ01002537.1:0-20865 GCA_036244855.1 Temnopleurus reevesii
ATGATAATGATAATGATAATGATGATGATGATGATGATGATGATGATGATGATGATGATGATGACGACCAGTATGAATACTATGATGATGATGAAGATTTCATGGTGGTAAATAGCAAAGGGAGGGGTTGGAGCACCCTCGCATCAATGCCTTCTCCCCCTCTTGCACAAGGAAGATATGGGGGGGGGGCTTTTAAAGATTACTAAACTTGCTCAGAGCTTGTAATATTATATTGAGGAACAGGGGGAGGGGGAATAAATTTCTAAAATTTCAAAAAATGAATTCATCCATCTACTGTAGCTTCCTCAATGATACATGTAGAGGTTGTCAAATATTTACTTAGAAATTACGGCAAAAATTACTTAATATTTGAGCAAGCTGTCTCTGGAACTTTTGCTTCATGAAACTATTGGAATTACTCTCGGGATAGAAACAATGTCACTCTATAGTACACAATATTAGTACATGTACATCAATTTTTGTCAATAATTGTAATTACATTTTTTTCCTTTTTTTCAGTAAATCAATTTTTAATTTCCACAAGGACATGTTCTTTCTATTAAAGGAATAAATTCAATAATTCTAATTCTAAATGATTCTCATCATTGATCAATAATCCATGTGGCACCACCTTACTGTGGCGGAGGCAACACAATATATATAATTTTGTTTTAATTAATTTTCATTTTTTTTTAAATAATTTCTCATTTAAAACATTAAATGGAACTGGAGGAAATCTTTGGGCTTTGTTTAAATGAAGAGTATATGTCTGTACTCCAGTGATTTTCTCATTTTCAATGGTCATTTGTTAAAGTGACTTGGGTTTTGTCATAGCTTGCATGATATAAATATCTCCCCTATTCTAATAATAGATGTATGTCTGAAATGATTTCATAACGAGTGTTCTATTTTAGTCAGATATGGACATGTATGCTTTGCTCAAAAGGGGATCATTGTCAAATTTGCAAAGAATAGTCATAGTTTTATTGCCAATTTGAAGTTGTGATCACTTTGTGCATGATAATTGATTGATTCCATTTATTTATTATAAAGATATTTCTATTAGAAATAATTTGACAATGTTTTGACAAGTGATATTAAATGTTTTTGACAACTGATTAAAATTATCATAGAATACTTTCATTGGTTGGGAATGATCAAATGAATTTAGGTTTCAAGCAAAATGGTAAAATTCAAAAGGTATTTTTTTTTTTTTTTTAGAAACTCTGGATTTAACAAGCTTCTTACCACCACCCTCCTTCAAACCCCCCCCCCCAATTTATAACGCTGCTGTTTAAATTATTTCCATTTGTATACGTGTATTGTCGATTAAGACTCTAAAATTGACAGTCTCTCCAAAGAAATGGCTTGCGCTATATAATTTGTATCTATTGTTATTAATGAAATATTTAAAAACTACTGGTTCGAATATATATGTTACTTGTAAAATAAATTTTTTGAATCCCTGTGAGGAGCACTAATCCACGGCAAATAACCACATTGTTGTTTGAATAGTGCTCCAAATCCCAACGAATTTCATGATACAAACACCTATATTCCTGCCAAATTTATTTCTTGGACACCCTTTTATAGTTTAAAGTTTATTCTCAGAACGTTTACAAATTATATCTCTTATAGTCTTCTTCGAGAAAATGATTGAGGATGATTAACAGTACCAGTTTACCTTTTTAACTTTGAGGTCTCTGCTACTTTTAAATGGGACTGGGGATGAGGGATTGGGGTTTTGGGGTGTGTTAGAAAGTCAGAGACCTACATCGTGGTGTATAATTAATTGCCAATTAAAGCACTTTATATGCATACACCGTTGCTGGGCTGTGCCAACTAAATTTGTTAGACTTTCATCCCAATCATATACACATGTAGTAGCGTCATGGAGAATACAAATAAACTTAAAGTAATCATTAATCTTCAATCTCTGAATGTCAACTTGTTTGATTATGAACAATAATTAAGTACCATTTCATATTCTTTGCAGAAAATGTACTTTGATTATTGGTGTGGGCTGATTTCAAACAGTTTTGAATTAATGTACAATCTCCGGGTGCATTTTTGTAATCATTTTTTTTTGGGGGGGGGAGGGCTGGGGGATAGGGAAGAGAAAGGAGGGGGGATATGCTGGAATATATTGTATCATCGTTTTATACAGACACTGACTGACCTGAAGATGAATCTTTAGAATATAGTTTAGATCAATATGTGTACATGTATTTTTTTTTTTTTATCAAGATTTGTTTTATTTTGTTCCAAAGCATGTAGCGTTGGAGACTTTCATATCTTTGTCTTTTACAAAGAGCTCTGCAATGGTGATGGCGGTGGTGGTGGTGGTTGTGATAATTATGAAGGTGCTGGTGATGATGATGATGATGATGATGATGATGATGATGATGATGGTGATGAGGAGAATGAAAATGATAACGGTGTTGGTGATGATGGGGATGATGGTGATGTGGAGAATGATGATGATGATATTGGTGAGGAGAATGATGATGATGAAGAGGATGATGGATATGTTGATAATTATGATAATGATGGTAATGATAATATTGATAAGTATGATGATTCCACATTGAATTAAGCTCTAAATATTTAAGCCAACTATTTGCAGTTTTGATATCATGAAAAGATTAGCCTACTTATAAATGTAGAGCCATAAAACTCTCGGTCCATGTTTGCCCTCCACCGACACCCCCTCTGAAACCGCCGGAACTGAACTTATAAGAAAAAAACAACTTTTCATTCAAATGAAAAAAATCACACTTACTTAGTGCATCAGAAAATATGTGAAATACAACTTACAAGTCATTTTTTATGTTCTGTTGCCTTTTACTCCTTTGTTTCACCTGGAATGTGTCTCCAAATGAAAAAAGGAAACAAATTTTGACTATCAATAATTTTTTTCTTCAAAAATAGCATTATTGGGCAACCAAACAAATTCTTTTTAACTGTATTGAAACTGATACCCAAAACCCATGATTATTGAGTAATCCACTTTATTAGCTTGGATAAAAATTGGTCAACCACAATTTTCATCAATGTCCAATTCGTGAACAAATGCAGGTGATCAGTTCTAACATGTTTTTTTTTTCATTTCTGCAACATATGTTATCAATTCTCTTTTAAAGGTTTATATTTGTGCTCATGAATGTCACACACTCTTGATTTGCAGATCTTGTGTAGATACTTCCTGTCTTTTTTTTTTTTTTTTTTGCTTCAAGAGGACTATTAGGTGGATACCTCTTTTTTTCTGATAACTTCAGATACACATATCTCTGTTCCTGTCTTGTTTCTACCACAAGAGGGCATCCTACTAGTTTAGACACCTCTTTACTGCTGTCATTTTACATGTACAGATCCTATCTAATGCATATTTTTTTGTTTACTTTTTAAAAAGAGAATGAAAAAAAAATCTAAGAAGTGAGAAGAGGGAGAGAGATAGGGAGAGAGACATAGTGAGAGTTAGAAGGGGATATAGAGATTGGAAAGAGACGAGAGAGTAGATGAGAAAAGAAAATAAGAAACATAAGAAGGGAAATCAAGAGGGATATTTGATATGAACATAGACGGGATGGTTCTGATGTAGAGATGTCAACCGTTCAAAAATATGCAGGAGATGCATTTCCATGTATGGATCTTAGGCTTATATTACAAGTAGATGGCTGAAATACGACTTTTGTTGTCATGTTTTCTCCCACTTTTGTTCAGCTGTTGCGTTATTAACATTTTAGTTTTAACCTTCTATACTTTTGGGCCTGCAACATAATGAGATACAATTAATTTTGTAATTAAAACTCTTTTGTACACATTTTGCCATAGACTTTCTATCGATATTTATCGTAAGTTTAAAGGGGAACCAGCCTTTGGAATTATCGTGCTCTCATTGAATGAAGAAAAATCAGATGAACAAACTGTGAAAACTTGAGCAAAATCGGATAACCCGTTCAAAAGTTATGAATTTTCAAAGTCACTGAGATATGACGATCCCTATCGCTGATGGGGATCCGTGCGCTCGGCAAATTCGATGGAATCTGTGACGTCATGTCGGGCAACTTCTCATTCACTTTGTACATGGAATTTTTAAAAATGGATTAATGTCAAATTTAGAGTAAGGTTGCAACATCATTCTTCTCAAAATACATGCAGAATCAATACAGAAATGCTATACCCCAATTGAAAATTGGCATTTTGTTGACTTTTCCGAAAAAAGGGAGAAAATGTGAAAAATTGTATACAGAGAGAATGAGGAATTGTCCGACATGACGTCACGGATGCCGTCGAATTCTGCCGATGGCACGGATCCCCATGAGCGGTAGGGATCGTCATATCTCTGTGACTTTGAAAAGTCATAACTTTTGAACGGGTCGTCCGATTTTGCTCAAATTTTCACCGTTCGTTCATCTGATTTTTCTTCATTCAATGAGAGCACGATAATTCCAGGGGTTGGTTTCCCTTTAATAGCATCTTTTATGTTACAGGAACGGTTTGAATCTCTGAAGACGAGAGGGAAGGTGAAGAGGGGATGGGGAAAGAGATTTGAACACAGACACTAAATGGAATTTTGTGCACAAAAGCTTTTTTGATATTAAAAAGATTATGATATCAAAAGTAATACAATAGATAATGTTATACTTTAATTTTGAGACATCCCCAAAGTGGATGAAGATGCTGAAAAAGAAATCCTTTGGAAACCACATCCCCCAAGAAAAATACACTACTGTTCATAGGTTTTTGCTGTTTGCATTTCCTCAGAGACTCAAATTCCAACTACATTGGGAGATTATCTCACCAATATTACATGAAGCATACATGTATACTGGATCCAAGAAAACCAGGAACTAACAATGAAATTTTGTGGCTACATGTTTGGGACAATATGTAGAGAAACATTGGGTAAAATTCATTGATCGAGATCAATTTTCATCGAAACGTAGCATGGACACAGGGTGTTGGACAAAGAGAACAAATTTATTCAAACCTTCACAATTGTTCCATGAACTCAAAGACAGCACATGCTATGTAGCTTCCATGTTCATAGTGTAGTGCCTGTTCAACATTGCTCTCCAGAATAAGAGGGAAGGATTTTTTAAATGTGTACTACTTAAATGAATGCTTGAACGAAGTTGTTACTTTGTCCAAAATTATTTGTCCCTTCTGCTCAACGTGATGTTGGCTGAACAGGAGAAAATAAGGACTACCGATCTTACCATGGGTATTAACAGGGAAATTCAAACTCAAGCGAGAGACCAGGACATTTTCAATGCCTGTTTATGAATTAGTTGAAGAATTACTCAAGTGCACTTTAACTCTTTCAAAATGATTTAACACATTTCCTGATATGGCATCACAAAATTTTGCATTTCAGCATGATTACTACAGCAAAAATGTTTTGTTTGGCAACTTTTTCACATTGAACTATGTCAGTAAAGTGTTGAATATGTTTCCTCAATTGTCTGAAATAGCCTATCAAATGCAAAAACAAAGCTTCATTCACTGCATTTGATGTTGTTGAATAACTTCTGATTCAATGCGCTGAAAAATCTTAGGAGGTGTTGTTCAAAATTTGCAACTGACGGTAAGTTGCATTTGATGAGAACGTGCCACTCAAAATCATTGTTTCATGTACATCCTGTTAAATGCACATATCGTGCGCAAATGAAAATGCGTGTCACAATTTGCAAACTTGCAATTGATTTGCAGTATTTTGAACACCACCCGTTGTTCAAAAGTTGCAATTGATCTGAACGTGGCAATCAAAATCATTGTTTCATGCGCGTTTTGTTAGAAGTGCATATCATGATGTGCAAATGAATGCACGTGTTACAATTTGCAACTGATTTGCAGTTGATGTGCGATCAATTGCAACTTTTGAACAACATTCCCTTAGTCAAATGAGCAGTATAACACGGAGGTCTTCATTTCCTTTTTAATGCAAATACAATTATCAAATTTATTATTATTTTTCACTCACCCGCCTCCACAGAAAAGAAAGGGGAAAGCATTGAACCAGATTTCTTTCTCGTAGATTTAATGTACAAAAAAATATCTTTAAAAATATTTTTGTAAAAAAAAAAGAGAGTAAAAACTCTCCACAGCCTCAACAGGTCGTCATATCCTTTCTGTAATGCAATTTTTATCATCATTTATTCTTATCCATTTATATTTTTCAGATTCTTCATGATGCAACCCACCCGGTTCCACAGAAGAGAAAGGGGAAAGCATTGAACCAGAGTTCCTCGTAGATTTATAAAGAAATATTTAACCTGAGCTAAACTGAGCAGAGGAAAATAGGTAAGCTGAACATTTTTTACATTTTAGTCCAAAAGAGTTAAAGTCAAAAGTCAGCTGCAGAAGTAGATAAAGGAAAATTATTCAACCCTTATAGTATCTGCTTCCAATTCTTGCCAACCACAATGAAAGAAAACAAATAATCAAAGATGATGCTCTGCAGTTTTCACCGTAAACAAAATATGTAAGTTGGGGGTAACCACTTATGGTTACGGAGATTCGTGTATTTGCATTCATTTTGCCAGATTAAAAAAATCACATCTCTTTAACACTCTATTTCAAATATATAGAGATATTAACTTTTATTTATACACCATGGGGTACTCCTTTAATGCGGCACAAAACCACTTCTTATGATGTAGAAGGACAGAGAAATGGCATTTTTAAAAAGAGATCTAGATGGAGTAAGTGCATTACATTGTAGCTTTAACAAACTGGAAGCCACTTTCCCAACTCCAGCAGATATTTTTATATTGCCTATTGTCAGTGAAAATTAGGATGTAGGTGTAGGATTAAGATATTTTGGGTTAATTTTTTGCACTTAAGATATACAATTTTTTTTATTTTTTTTTACATCAGATACCCTTTAAGATTTGAATACTGGTAATCATGGCCCCAAAATATTGTGTTAACTTAAAATCTGAATATCAGTCATTTTCTGTAATGTAAGTTACACTGAAAT
Source organism: Temnopleurus reevesii (assembly GCA_036244855.1). NCBI lineage: Eukaryota > Metazoa > Echinodermata > Echinoidea > Temnopleuroida > Temnopleuridae > Temnopleurus > Temnopleurus reevesii. Next base: position 6,986 of record BQKZ01002537.1, read on the forward strand.
GTTTGCAAATACATCACTATAAGAACAAGTTGGTGTAGGGTAGGGGTACTAGTATTCCTCCCAAGTTTTGTGAAAAATTCTTAGCCCACACCAACTCAGTATCACCACATAAAATGGAGGTGCCGACAGGGTCTATCATCAAGAGGTTGGAACCACTCACGCACTTTCAGTTCAATTTGTTTGGTTATATTTTACTCTATATTCATTCATATATGATTTCTTCAACAGCTCCCTTGCTTGGCAACACAGTCCAAGATGGCGGAGGTGCCAGCGGGTTTGATCACCATGGGGTCAGAACCCCTGCAGGAGTTCCGAGCCCGCTTCAACTTCGAGGGCAGCAAAGAAGACGAGCTGAATTTCGAGAAGGGTGACATTATCACGGTAACGCTACAAGTCCCAGGAGGATGGTGGGAAGGGATGCTAAACGGCCGGTCCGGGTGGTTTCCTAGCAACTACGTCAGGGAGCTCAAGCCAAAGAGTGAGTACATGTATCCTTAGATGATGATGATGACGACGATGATGATGTAGGTGATGATGATTGTGATGGTAGTGGTGGTGATGGTGGTGGTGGTGGTGGTGGTGGTGGTGGTGGTGGTAATGATGATGGTGGTGGTGCTGGTGGTGCTGGTGATGATCATGATTATGATGATAATGGTGGTGGTGATGATGATAATGGTGGTGGTTGTGTTTGTGATGGTGATGATGGTAATGAGGATCATGAAGTTGGTGGTATTGAACTTTAATAATGATACTCTTTGGAGACCTTTTTTTGGTATAAGTCAAATAGTTATAATCAAGCTAATCATTTCATTTTTAAAATTACTTGAGTTTTACATTGTATAGCATACTACATTTTGAGGATTAATGAGTCATTTGAAACTCATTATTTAATGTGATACTGCTGTTTGATCAATATCAAATGTTATTGATTTTCATTTGATTTGTTTAGAGNATCACCTAGGGATTAGAGGCTATATTGTTCTTTAGCTTTGTAGAGATTATCAGGTTATCAAGAATCCAAGAAAAATTCACAAAATTTGGATTCTTCAAACTACAATTAGGAATGAAATTTGCCAAATGATATTCATGGAAAATGTATTTGACATACCTACTGTGCCCAAGGTGTAAATGAATACATGAAGATTTTCTGTGGAGCATTTACCTGCAGTAATCAATTCTAATTGTTTAGTTACTTGTCTTATGATATTTGGAATATGCATTCATAAAAATGAAAAATTGATTCAAATTATGTTCCATCAAAATTGAATCTCTGAAATTATCACAATTCCAAATAATACTTTATGGCATATATATAAGCCTTTGCCCTGTCTTTGTTATGGGTGAGCTTATAGGCCCAATTTCATATCCTCTCTTGTCCTAGATATAATACAGTAGGAACTATTCGATTCTGATGCTGTATGGTACTCTAATTATTAGGCACATAAATCATTAATGCATTAAATACAATAATGCAACAAGCGTGGGTTTGTATGAAGAGACTAGTGGACTATTGCATTACTGCCAGCATGCTATCTGTTACATAGGATTTGCTGGTCATTATGAGATGATTTTGTGGCTTGGTTTAAAAGTAGGTTTAAACTGTTGTGGCCAAATTATATTTAGCTTTTAGTAAAACATGAAGGAAATAGTCAAGTTCTGATGAAAAAAAATAGTAAATGAACCTGAAAATGACCAAGAAATATTAATTGATGTAACATTTTTTTAAAATGTTTCTAGGATACACATTTTGGCATGAAATTGCATGTACGGTAATAGGCGGGTTTACTAATAGATGCAAATTTTATGCACACCTCTAACACAAAGGTTGTTCTTGACAACCCGAAAGCTTGCCCGAGGCTTGCCCGACATAGCAACAAGTAATGTATGCAAACTGGAATCCAAGTATTGTAGTCTTATTGTTATCAACCGGCCTATGGAATACCGCGTAACTACGTTAAACGCACATAAATTTGAATATATAAGTAAACCCGCCTATTGGCTAGCTTATGTGTATTTGAGTTAATAAAATGTCAGAGTATCAAACGCAAAAAGTTTTTTGTTCCAAAAATGTTTTTTCGGAAATCCTGCCCAAATTTTTCACACATAGTCATTCCCATACTACCAACTACGCACACGCACACACTAGATAAAGCATGTACACAAAAGTTATACACAGCCGAATCTCATCGCAAAAGGCTACGGTGAGCACCACCATGCACAGCATACTTTGCCCAAAGTGTACTTGAAATCCATTTCGCTGGTCTGTATTAATCTGAACTGGCCTTCCAAACCGGCTTTCAAAACTTCATGTCGTTTAGTGGAAGACACTTCTAAAACGAGGTTTGAACAGGGTCTTCGTCAATCAAATCTTTAGATGATTCATGGTCAGAACCCTATTGCTTCAAAAGTTGAGTTTAAACAAAAATCAGAAAATTATGCATTCCTGATTGTTTGAAAATGGAGTCGCGTTAAATTTTCTGACCTGTGGTTAAATGCAACTTTTTTATGCAACAGGGCCCAGTTTTGAAAAGTTACCGGTATAACCTTAAACCAGTGAATATAGATCACAATTTTAGGTTATGTACTTTAGCTCCAAAGTTCATGTACCAGGAAACAATTTGAATCTAAAACGATGAGGAACTACTACTTTATTATCAATCTATTGAAAATTGTTTTTCTTCAACCGAATAGTTTCCTCTAAAGGAATATCCTTGCCACAATAAACTGCCAATATCCGTATTAAAATGTGAACATTCTTGCCCATACTTTGATAGCAAGGTCAAACTTATCCCGGGACTAAGCCATATTGTTATTCAGACCTCGGCAGTGTTTCACCAAATCATCCTTAAAATTAGACAAGATTTTAATAAGAAAGACTGGAGTACGTTAACAAGTCTAATACGCATAAATATTCTCAATCATTCAGCACAAGAACTGATACCATTCGTGCGTAAAGTGGTTTGTAATGTCTTTCTTATCTTGGTGAAACTCCGTCCTCAGCTATCCCAAAGTTAAGCCAATGGTCTAAATGACGAAGACATAAACCTGCGTTATTAAAGTTAAACCCCTCAATCAGAATATGGGCCTCCACTTTTGTATCGGAGGTGTTTACCGAGGACACTTTTATAACTAATATGTGATTTGACCGCAACGTGCAGGAAATCCCTTTGAGTTAAGCTACACGGTTATCACTATTTATTGTGAAAGCTGCCAACAGGTGGCGCTATAACAGTTATATGTGAGCATAGAGGTCCAGTTATTTCTTGAAATTGCAGAAAGAATGGCTGTCAATGTTCCTCTCCATGGACTTCCCTCCAGTCTCTGTTTATAGTGAGAAGCACATCGTACTTAATGAACTGACTGCATTGGTCTATGTTTGAGACTACAGTATCACTTCCCCTAGGAAGACTCTTCCTGGGCATGTGGACTTTATATTTTCATATAATTTCCCCGTTCACACTTTGTTTTAATCTGGTTCTGATAATTACCTGCTGTGGCATAACCCAACACATTTATAAAGGTCCCCTTTTATGACAATGCATGTTGACTTGTGATGATCTATGCTACCCTTACCATCACCCTTGTGAGTGAGAGAGCTCCCAAATGTGTCCCATACTATTTAAAACAATTTTTCTTGATATTTTAGTGAGCCAATTTGGGAACGCCCCTAAAAATTCTTTTCATATGCAGAGTACTGTATATGAGGTNTGAAAACATGAGAAGGGCCTTGTAAAGAAAAAAAATGTTACCCTTTGTTACATGATTTGGCAGAAGTAGAATCATCACCGGAATTGAACCATATTTGGAGAAATTGGTGAAATTTATGAACATCTTAATGATACTAACTTACACCAAAAGTTATCATGCAAGTCAGAAATTGTTTGCTATTTAATACCTGGTATCACTATGAAACTAAGGACATGAGATCACAAAGGAATCACTGAATCATATCAGAGCTTGTATGGTGATAACAGGTTTCAGAGAAATCTGAACTTCACTTGAACTATGAGATACCTCGGTTCAGAGTCAATATGAAGTATGGAATTTGAAGTAAATCATAAAACCACCATGTTAGTATTGTACAGCATTTGTATCAAATATTTGCTTTGAGCATGATTCATGCAAGAGTTTAACATGCTCCAAACATCATGACTCTATATTTATATCCGGAGTTATTCAGCGATAACTTAATCCAGAACAGTTTTTCATTACTTTACATAGTGGAAATAATCTCTTTTAATCCAGTGCAGTAATCAGAGGATTTGATCCAACATCCGTATGTGTGCGCTTTACCCGTATCAATTTAAATTCAAGTATTCCGATTCTCCCTGTCGTACGTGTATCTCACCGAATCTGAGCGCACGTAGCGCTCTAATTACATTGTGTGTATTTTGCCTCTCAGTCTTGGAACAGGGATTTCCTGATATCAAAGCTTTCCTAATAGGAGTTTTGAGTTATGATTCCTTCATTTTAGGTGGTAGGGATGTATATTTTAGCTCAAAATTTTTGTAGGGGTTGATATGAAATTTGTAATAGATAAGACTTATTTAAAAATAGGTGTTGCTTCAAAGTTGCAATTAAATGCAAATCAACTGCAGATCTTTTTCAAATTATAACACATACATGTGTATTTTCATTCACTCATGGCATGCATTTTTATAAGATTGTGCATGAAACAATTATTTTAATTGACTCGTTCCGATTAACTCAACTTGCGATCAGTTGAAACTTTCAAACAACACGCCCAAAGATGTTCTATCTTTTGAGAATGGCCCCTGAATTAAAATGGACTGTTGCAACAACTTTGTTCAAAACATGAAGGAAATCCTCTAATCTCCCTAAGTTCAGGGTTTACAATACAAAATGTTACAAAGTTTGGAATTGCATATTTTTTAAAGCTGGCTTTGTGTATCATATCAACCCCCTTTTAGCACCAGACATGGATTTTGAAGCCTAATGTTTTACATCTTAGTCTATGTACACCATCAACAATTGAGATAGCTTTTAGAATCTGTCAGAAATACGATCTAAAAAAAAATGAATACAGTTGCCTTCATAGATGTGAATCACCAAACAGCAGAACCAATTGTTTTCTCATGAGAAAAAACATTTGACAGGCGTTAACTTCAAAATAAGGAGACAGTGCAGAGGCCTTGAACCATTACACAAGGCAAAAAAGGATATGTTATGTGTTTTTTTTAATTTGATGAAAATGTTGGAAGACATTCATAAATGAGACTCGATGAAGATTGTGTTTTTCAAAATGTGAAATTACGAGTTGGTGCTTTCTTGCCCCAACTCCTCCAATTTGTAAAATATGCAGATGGTTAATTTCTCATCCTGCATGCCATTGAATACAAAACCTATCTATTCCTTTACACGATTAGGGTGTTAGACGACACATCAACAGGTGTCGTATCATTTCGAAAGAAAGGCTGCTTTGACGATAATTGAGTGACGTCATGCTGTCGGCCCACGTTCTTCTAAGGCCGTCGGGTTTAAAAACCTAGCCAAGAATTGACAGCATAACACTCTATAACATGACTAATCAAACCTCATTTGGGTTTTAGGAACAGCCCAGTTCCTGTCATTTTTGCTTCTCCTCTCGCCGTCGACTGTCGAGGAATATTTGGACTCGCCAACACCCCAAATTTAGAAGGGTGCCGCTGTCATAGGGGGGGCGTTGAAAGTGTCTCGTTATTCCGATCTAGATTAATTCTGGCTTAATAGTATAGCCTGGGAAGTTCATCGAGTGGACTCTACTCTACAGCAAGTACTCTGTCACTGGCAGAATCGCTGGCCCCCCGAGTTGTAATTGCTTACTGATGATGCCATGTTATTAAACCATAGAGATACGACCAAGCATAAGCATGGATTGGATATAAAAGAGATGATATAGCACCGGTCGATGGGTGTGGAATGAGCACGGAACCTCGACACGTTCTGGATGTGAATTCACCAAGCACGCTGCGATAATTACCTAGCAATGTTAACGATTCAGGAATAATTGCATCGCCAACTGCCATCGGCTCCCTGGCCCTGATTGTCTCAGAGAATGTTCCGTTGATGATGATACAAGGTCCTCTTCGGAGCACATCATCATCGTTTAGAGGATGGCTTGGTTGTTTGGGAGTGATGCGATCGCTTGGGGTTCGTTTTCCGGTTCTCGACTCCGCATGATGGTGGTTATGTGTATGTGCTGCTGTGGGGCTAAACGTGCCATGTTCAAACAAAGGGATAGAGCGGCCTCGTTTGAGTATGTTTTCGATCGGAAACCGAAGAAAAGTAAGTATCAGATCGAGATGGAATATGTTCTACTTTGGTCGGTGATGCATGATGCAGTGGGGTGGGGATGCGGTGGGGGGGGGGGGAAGGGGTAAACTTGCCATATTCAAGCAAAGGGATAGAGCGGCCTCGTTTGAGTACGCTTTTGACCGGAAACCAAGAAAAAGTAAGTCAAATCAGAGATGATATTTTCTACAGAGGATGGGATGGCGGGATAGGGTGTGGATGTGGTGTTGGGGGATGAGGGGTAAAGAACAAAGGGACAGAAATGCCTCGTCTGTGTATGTTTTTGATCGGAGACCGGAATCGAGTAAGTCAGATCAGATGGGATATTTTACACTAGGGTTGGGGATGCGGGGTACGTTGGGGATGCGGTGTGGGGGGGGGGCTAAAATAGTATCTTGTTCAAGCATAGGGCGGCCTCATTTGAGTAGGTTTTCGATTAGAAATCAAAGAAAAGTAAGTCTGATCGAGATTGGGTTATTTTCCACTTTGAGGCAGGAGGGGGGGGGGGCTATTGTGTGCCATGTAAAAGCTAAGGGATGGAGAAGCTACTACATGTACGTTTGATTATTTTCAACCAGAACCAACGAAAAGTTACTAGTGGAAGGGTCGTGGTGTTGTGGTTCTAACTCTCACCTTTAAACCAGAGGGTCGTACATTTGAATCCCATCGATGGTGTTAATTTTCTTCAGCAAGAAATTAATCCACATACATGTAATGCTACACCCAGGTGAGGTAAACCGGGACGACAAGAAGAAATTCCTTGTAATTCGGAGCGCTGTAATGGTTGCCAGCTAAAGCCAGATAATAAGCCGGAGTGTAAAACTTTCAGCGCCATGAGCATCAATAAGGTGGATCTGTTCGCTATACAATTAGCCACCATTATTATTTGTAGTCATCCTGGTCAAATAGAGCCTTTTGTCAAATTTTCAATGGAAAAATGTTTGATTGCTTGATAACGAACAGTCACATCTCAAGATGGAAAGAACATCACTTGCAGTGCTTGTTGCTAGGTAGGATATGCTTGTCTTACAATGTTGTTGAGTAACAAATTTCATCCCTTATATTGCAATGTGTAGGTGCATGTAGTTGTGGGTTGACAGCTCTGTGAGCACAAGGGACAAAGGATTTGGACGATGTATCGCGACTACCCCTAAACCATTCACAAGAAATTTCCTTCCCATTTATTCTCTCGAGAACTGTCATACATGTGTCACACTTTTTCAGTGAGTAAATAGCCCCTGAAAAATATATTATGGGGCTATTTTTTCAAGAGGAAAATGTGAAAAGATCCCTCGTGAATAAAAAAATTTAAAAAAAGTATTTTTTACACTGTAGATTTATTTGATTTGAAAGTAAATAACCTCCAGTATGTTGCTCTGAAGTTTTATTGGCTTTCCTTCTAGAACTCCAAGTTTTATTTTCAGAATTTTGTTTAAAGGCAATATTTGTTTAAAATTTGTGCAGAATTTTCTTCAAAAGATTAACCTCTGAAATTGTCAGTATGTGGAGATGGTCAAACTTTTGATGTCTTATTTACTTTGATTACTCTACATGTATAGTCAAACATTACACAATTCATTTTGCAGAACTATTTGATATTAAAATATTGTTGAATTCTGTGAACATAGTTTTTGCAAGTACAATAATTTTTTTTTCATATTCACCTTAAATTCATAAAATTAATTTGTGGAAGTACATGTAGATAAAAATAGAAAATTAAGCAGAGTATGGACTTTTAAACCAATTCTGATTTGTGGAAATAGATGAAAAAGAAAATTAAAGAGTAGACTCTTAAACCTATTTCGGTTCTCAGTAATTGCTTCCAGCCAAATGTTGATAAATTTTTATTTGAAATTTGTGTTTAGAATTATAGTACCCTTAAACTGCCCATTTCTTTTCCTTTCGAGATCTATTTCCACTACAGTTTGATCATTCACAGCATTCTTAGAGTATTTTTGAAAACTTGATGTTAATTCTGAGTGGCAGAGATAAAAGTGCTTCTCCCATTTTTATTTGAATGACTATGACTCTGATATAATTTTTTTTTAAAGTCCAAGATAAAAATGTGAGTTATATGTGATGTTTACACACATTACAGACCATAACATTATTTTTCATGAACTGATTCTTTTGAAAATTTGAATTTGACCCTTCAATCATATTGAGTGCCCTCTCTTGGTAATAACACAATTTTGTGTATTACTAGGCATATGCTGGATTAATAATAAAAAGATATACACAAAAGTTTAAATCTGAAGTTTTCATATAATTCTGTACATAAATATTATGGAGCAATACCAAAGAGGATCTCTCAATTTAATTGCTAAATTTAGTGAGAACAAGGTCTGACCTCCAATCCCTTTTCTTTCCCCTTCTCCATGTAGCTCCCCTTCCTAACAGTCTGTTGGCATTTAGAGCTGGACATATCGGTTGACAAAGTCCGACATCTCTTGTTTATAAAGTAAAGAAATGCTCTACCTGGCCTGTATTACACCGTGTTCACACGTTGAGGAATTTTCCTGCTTTTATGCACTGGACCTGAGTGATGTTTCACCAAATTGTTTTTAAAGATATGCACAACTTTAAAAAGACTGAAGTACATTTAACGAATGTAAGACACATAAGGTTCTGAATCATTCAGCACAAGAACTGGTACCAGTCATGNAATCATGGTACAGATTTCAAAATGTTAGTTATATGTGATGATTATCATGACATAATTTACACACATTTTGAGACCATATACATTATTTCTTAGGAATTGATTCTTTTTGAAAATTTGAACTTGGCTATTAAATCATAGTGAGCTACCCCTCTGATTTATATAATACAATATTTTGTGCATTACATGTAGTTGGCATATACTGGATTAATAAAAAAAGATATACACACAATTTTAAATCTGAAATTTTCATATAATTCTGTACTACATAAATATTACATGGAGCAATACCAAAGAGGATCTCTCAATTTAATTGCTAAATTTAGTGAGAACAAGGTCTGACCTCCAATCCCTTTTCTTTCCCCTTCTCCATGTAGCTCCCCTTCCTAACAGTCTGTTGGTATTTAGAGCTGGACATATCGGTTGACAAAGTCCGACATCTCTTGTTTATAAAGTAAAGAAATGCTCTGCCTGGCCTGTATTACACTGTGTTCACACGTTGAGGAATTTTTAAATTTTTACAGACGAGACCTGGGTGGTGTTTCACCAAATCATTCTTAAAAGTTATGCACAACTCTAAGAAAGACTGAAATACATTTAACTAGTGTAATACACATAAGATTCTTGATCATTCAGAACAAGAACTGGTACCACTCATGCTTAATAAAATTGTTCTTAAAGTCTTTTGTAACTTGTTGAAATACTTAACTGCCCTGATGAAAATAAGGCCAAAAAACTATGTGGATGCCCTCAACCAGCTGACCCTTTGAAAATAGCCGGATTGGAACTCCAAGGCTTTTGTTGAAAGTGAATGACTGGGAGTACGGTTATTGCTTTCACTTTATTTATTTCTCTCACTTTTATTCAGCTGTTGCATTTTTCGCATTTTAATTTTTATCTCCTGGAACAGTTGGCATCTCGGGCTATGTGGTGAATTACATTAGAATTTCTATCATCCTGCCTATTCCGAAACCGTCGGCCGTTTGGTGTTTGGTTAGTGTGAACATGATGCTGTATCGACACCACAAGCCCAATGTGTTAAACCACTAAACATGCTTTATATACATCGTCATTGTATACCTCCTCTATGGTATTTTTCACATGTTAATTTTTAGTTCACCTGTTTATGCATATGGTTAGGATCTCTGGCTATGTGGTGAATTAGATGAATTTCAATCCTCATGCATATTCCAGCAACGTTGTCATTTTTGTTTAGTGTGAACATGACACTGTATCGACACCACAAACCCAATGTGTTAAACCACTTAACATGCTTGCGTTGTGCGTCGTCATTGTATACCTGGTCCATGGTATCTTTCTCATTCTAATTTGCACCTAATGCATAGTTTGGAACGGTTAGGATCTCTGGCTATGTGGTGAATTACATTTGAAATTCTATCCCCATACATATTTCAGAAACGCTGCCATCTCTTTTTTTTGTGTGAACACGAAACTGCAGTAACACCACAAGCCCAATGTGTTAAACCACTTAACATGCTTGCGTTGTGCGTCGTCATTGTATACCTGCTCTATGGTGAAAACTTGTGTCATGTTAAAGTACCACACTCCTACGCAAAGCACCTAAATAGATATTTCTAATTTGGTGAATAAAATGAGATATAGGTCATACAATTGGCAAGGCATAAATGAATCCAAGGTTATCAAAGACCAGTACTCTATCGCATAGAAATCTTTGACATAAATGACCCTGGCAAAATTTTTGCGACAGTTTTTCCCTGTTGAAATTTTTTTTTTGCCATTGTTTGAGAGATACACTAAATTTAGATTTTCATTCATTAATGAATATCATGTTTATTTTCTGCCAGAGACTTTTATATAGTAAAAAGTTTTAACATGAGTTATAAGGCACTAACTTTATGTCCTGCTGACTGGCCTCTGTGCCCACTTCATGAGCTTTGAAATTTGTTTTTCTCCCCTCCCTTTCTCTCCCCCTTCCCCTTTCTCTCCCCTTCCCCTTTCTCTCTCCTTCCCCTTTCTGTCCCCTGCCCCTTCTCTCCCCCTGCCCTCTTCTCCCCCTTCTCTCCCTTCTCTCACACCACCCCATTTACACTGTAATATAGAAAATGTGACGAAAAGAGAATTGGCCTTGTCCTTGAAATATAGACAATGGCTTGATATTTGTGAATTATGCCTCTTTGTGTAGCTCACTCTACAAATTATGGATTATTATAATTCAATTGTTAAAAGGACTTAAAAGTGTCCATGAAGGACATTAAACTTTAAGAATTGAGATGCATCATTTTTTTTTCTCATTGGCACAAGATATTGTCATTACCAGTATCTGTCATTGGGAAATGGTTGTATGTTGACACGAGATGATGATGACTGAGTAAATATGTATTTTAAATCATGTGTAACATCTCTTTCTACAGAAAACTATCATTAGTTTGTGATCTTTAGCACAATTCCTCATTGCTATGAATTTCTTTTGTTTTATTTTTCAGATGAACCTGCAGAGACCAAAATTGTAAATGATGTCCAATGCGCGGACCAACCAATAGACAAACTCAAATACCACACAGAGGTAATGTATTATTCATCCCATGGCCCTTTAAATTGTAGATTATTGGTGGTGGTACCTTGGCAGAGCACCACCCATTATTAGATACATGTATCTGAAAAATGCCATCACAAGTAAAAATATTTTTTTTAATCAGGAATACGCAGATATAAGTGTTTTCTCTTCAGAATTGGCTCTGAAATGGATAGAATATAGTTGATAATGAGTAAATGTGACCCTATTTTGTACTGAATCCGATATTTTTGTCAAGAAGAAAATGACATAATGTATGCTTGTTTTTTTTTCACATGGACCACACATTTATTTAGCACCACTGGTATTTGAATTGATGAAAATTCTTGCCCATTTTAGACATTTTTGCCACTGGTAATTTGTATATTTCAGAGGACACTGATTTGCCCCCAACATTCATTTAATTTAATCTACAGCTGTCATCCAGCGAGATGGAAGATTTGTTCTGCCCTCCAAAAAAAAAAACAACAACCCAAAACAATATTTTCTGTAAGGTTTTTAATGATATAGATTATATTAAAACAAGAGAATTAGTAGATTTTTTAAAATGTGTAAAAAGTAATTTCTGACCAAATCAGGTGAATAATTTTATTTAAAAACACGAGTCATCCTTGTTTTTAGTGAAAATGTTTTCAGTTGGGGATTGTATTCTTAAAAGCATTTCCTCGTGGGAATATGAGATGTGTGCCAATTATGAACAGGAAAAATTGTGCATGACATAATCAGGCTGGTATTAATATGTCATATCTATTACTGATTAAGCCATTATATATGACATGAATGTTATTTTTAGTCGCTGAATTATGTCCATCTGTTTTAATCACTGGGTAAAATCAGGGTATTATGATGGGAAAGATTTTAAATGAATAAAAGGTATAGATCTGTAATGATCGGGATGAAGAAATGTGAAACAAGATAACATATTCAAATATTCACAAATTTAATAAGTTCTGTATTTCCCATACTATTATTTCTTCTTCAGCTTTTAGGGACATGCCATAGTAATGTGGTATGCACTATATAAGAACTTATTATTATTATTATTATAATTATTATTATAATGATGAATTGCTTTAATTTGCATAAAGATAAATGTGTACAAAATTGGGAGGTGGTTCTTACACTTATTCTTGCATATTCTGGTTGGAATGTCACAACCAAAAGCCTCAATGTTCATTCCTACGGACCAACATCGATATTTATCCTTGCTGCTTTCCGCGAAAGGTGAGCGGTATTTCTGCACCATGAGGCAGTGTGCTGGCGAATAAAACTGATGCATGGTATCTTTTTTTGGTGATAAATAAGCGATTTCTGGGTAGATTTTAGTCAAACAAACTGGGAACATACTCCAATTTTTTTCTTGAATAATTGTATTATGTGAAATAGAGGTAACTCTGCCTAAGTCGAATCTCGTCGGTTCACAAAAATCTTTTTTACTTGAAAGAAAATCAATTTCAAAGAGCTAAATAACATCTAGGCTTTGTATGCTTTCTTCCAGCAAATCTCATCAAATTAGGCAACTATTCAACTTTAATAGACAACTTCAACTTCAAAAAAGTTGACCGTATTTTTACTGCAGTTCCAAAAATGATTAAATTTCTTAGGTCCTGGTCACATAGGGCCCCTGAAGCGACACGATTCAACACGACTCTTTGTTCGGAGGCAGCTATTAACTGTGAGCTGAATAAAGAGCCATGTTGAATCGTGTTGCTTCTGGGACTCTATGTGACCAGGGCTTTAGGCACTACCTCCCCTAAAACTGATATGTTGTACCTTTGAATCATAAAGCCAAACATTTCAAAGTGATTCATTATTCATTATTCAAATTTGGGACTCTGATAATAAGCTATTGCTTCTGTAGAGTATCCCACCATTTTAATTTTATGTTGTTCATTTATGTTTAATATTTATTATTCAATTATGCATTTTATAAGTATATTGTATATTTAAAATGTAATGTGATTTTTTTTAAATGGAAAAATAAAGGAAATTGAATTTTTAATTTTTATCATTCTTTTGTCACAATTTCTACAGGTTATAGAATCACTCTTAGAAACGGAAAAGCAGCTCACATCAGAATTACAAACGTTAATATCAACGTATCTCAGACCGCTTGAGTCAGCGAATATGTAAGTATCCATACAATTTGAAATCTGTTTGATGTTCATCAAGGCCCATCCTGCCCCAATTAAAAAAAATAACCACCTAAACAGCTGTTAGAAAATGACAAATAGATTGGTAAAATGTGTGAACAATTTCATGAATATAATGTACATGTATCTGGACCTAAAAGTTTTAGTTTTATTAACAACAAATACTTCCCCCATTTTTCAAAGTTATTTATTCGAAAAGCTTTATATCTTTTGATAGACT
>BQKZ01002537.1:22530-42900 GCA_036244855.1 Temnopleurus reevesii
AAATGTATATAAATACAGATTATATATTATACTACAACTACAATTTAAAATAAGCAAATGTACAAATTAATGATGGAAATTATAATCTTTTAGTCATGCAGTAAACATCAATTTCTTTTTCCATGTTCTAATTTGTACCTTATTTTTTCTCATTTTAGCCTCTCGATACAAGATTGGTCAACGCTATGCAGTAATCTGGACGATCTTTTAATCTTCCAGTCAAATCTCACCAAATCAGTAGAAGAAGCCGGGCAGTAAGTTTTTTTTTTTAACTCATTGACTACTGAATTATGCAATTCCCATAGACTTTGTACAAGGGCCACTTAGTTCCAGTTGTCAATAGGTTAAAGAGATCATTCTTAGATTGTAAAACTGAATAATATGATGTTGGTGGGAATGCAAGCACACTCTGATTTGGGACTGGATCAATTAAGTCACTTGATTCGAAAGGTTCAATACTTACATGTTTCTTTTAGCTTCCTGATTAGAAGTGTTTAATAGGTTATTAATGGATGTTAATAATATACCTTTTTGATTGATTTTGAAGTCTATCTTTGTCACATAGCTATGTGTATTGATCACTAAAAAGATACAGTGAGGAAATTGTGTCCAAATGATAAAGAGGTATTTTGGGAATAGCAGACATTAGACCATTCTGACACATTCATGATGTAATATGTCGATCCTCTTTTAGAATCTTATATTTAATACTTGTATTAGAATAGTAAAGAGAGTATTAACATTCTCCTGAATGTTCTTAATACTTTGACTACTGAATTCTGTGATTCTCATAGACTTTCTGTAGAGACTACTGGACCGAGTAGTCAAGGGTTTAATTTAATGCCATGAATGCAGCATAATCTGCATTCCTGTGTAATTTTGTGTCCTTTAAAAAAATATTCATATATACCAGAGATCTAGCCCTGATTTTTGTCCAATCCTTAAAACATTTACCCACTCCTTTTGCAAATTATCAGCTGGAGCTACTATTATTTACACAGTGTCTCCACCATAGCCTTGGATTTAGCACCAAAGAAATATCACACCAAAGAGCGCGATTAATCGTTGAAATGCGATGACAAACTACACTGTATCTCCCTGGAACGTGCATGTTACATTCTGTGGGTTAAAGCACAAGTATGGTTTGGGGCGATTCCATATTGAAAAAAATTGAATGTTTGCCATATATCTGCATTACTGTTTAATTTTATGTCCTTTCAAAAAAAAAATGAAATGTTCATATATACCAGAGACTTACCCCTGATGTTTTTCAATACCCAAACATTAACCTACCCTTTTTCAAATTGTTAGCTGGAACTACTATTATTTACACAGTGTCTTCAGCAAAGCCTTGGATTTAGCACCAAAGAAATATCACACCAAAAAGTATGATTAATCATTGAAATGCGATGACAAACTTTGTATGTATCTCCCTTTGTATGTATCTCCCTAGAACGTGCATGTTACACTCTGTGGCTTAAAGCCCAAGTATAGTTTTGGTAAAAGCGAATATTTTTATCGCCAAATTTTGTCTTCAAAACTACTTAAAAAGAAACATGATATCATGAACATGTTGTACAAAAGATTGTACAAAAAATTAACAAGTTTTGGAAAAGTTATAACCTAAAGTGTGGAAAATATTTTAGCGTCGTAGCCCCCGACGCGAATTCAATATTTTCTTTCTTGATAAAGGACAGCTTCTCATGAACAGAATTGGATAAAAATTTCAGAATTTATTCTTTATGTATTCCTTTTTAGCATGCTTTAATAAAATCTTGGAAATAATTTTCTATATGCCCGATAAGAAGCAAAATATTGTTATAACCAAGAGAGGGCGCTAAATACGATTTAACGGTCAAATTCAAATTTTCAAAAGAATTCGCTCGTAGAAAAATATGCTATGATCTTGAAATGTGTATAGAAACTCTATGTCATGGTATATATCCCCAAAATTCACATTTCTTTAATCTTTACCAAAACAATACATGGGCTTTAAAGCATAGGTATATATTTGCTAGATGGAAATGAAAGGCTTTTTTTTTTTGCATTTTGACACAATGCACGACAAAAGTTAGAGAGCATATTAAATGATATATTGATATATGATATATATTAATTGAAAAGAAATTAGATGAACAAACTGAAAATTTGAGCAAAAGCAATCAGTTCAAAAGTTATTAATTTTCAAATTCTCAAGGATATCACGATCTTTACAGCTGATGGGGATCCGTGCGATCGGTCAAATTTGACTCCTAAAAAAAAAAATTTATTGATGAAAAATGAAAAATATCACATCGCCTGTGTAAAATGTATTTGTGATATATGAAGTCACAATTCAAATGAAAGTTGTTAAATTCTTATCAAAACTATATTTGGTCTTTAATGAAAACCAGAGAACTTGGGAAGAGGACAGATTAGTGCATGGCAATTTGATATTGACAGTTCCAAGCTGAAATCCCCTCGTCCCAGCTAAACTTAAAACGGAGATAAACAAAGAAATGTTTCAATCATGAATCTTTCTTTTTCCTTCTCGAAGGGCCGAAGGCAAGCACAGAAGGATAGGGGCATGCTTCATGAAAGTTTCAACTCAATATAGGACTTTGTACTCAACATACTGTGCTAACCATCCGAAAGCTGTAGCAGTATTAACGGAACACAGGTGAGTACAAGAAAGTTAGAATTACCCTTTTAGTGAAAGTTTGAGTCCGATATAGGGCTAAAAGGTAGTAAATATGCTGAATTTAGTGAAAGTTTCAACTCAATATAGGACTTTTTACTCAATGTACTGTGCTAACCATCCAAAAGCTGTAGCAGTATTAACGGAACACAGGTGAGTGCAAGAAAGCCATAATTACGCTTTGAGAGCAAGTTTCAGCTTAATTTAGGACCAAAAAGTAGTTTTTGTGCTTTGTTTAGAGAAAATTTCACTTGATATAGTACTAAAAAGCAATAATTGCAACTTGTTTGGAGAAAGTTTCAACTCAATATAGGACCTCGTACTCAACGTATTCTGCTAATATCCAAAACCTGGCACTTTATTTTTTATCTTCACAATGCTTTAACAGAATTTACAGAACACATATATAAATTTGTTTTGTACACCCTAAGCACCGATGCCAAAGGAAAATTCTTAAAGTTGTTATAGCTTCTCTGCTTGTTAATGAGGTTAAAAAACAAGAATAAATGGATCGCTTTTAAAAGATAGGAGTTGCCACAATCTTTTTTTATACTCAGCAGTTTAACGATATCGTGCAAAAGTATTGATTTACTTAATATATGTTTGTTCATTATAACAAATATAAGCAGGATAAACCATAACCAACAGAAATACCCCAAGGACTGCATTGCATAAAAAAAAACTCTGGCAAACCCTGTGCAAGAATTTTCCCTGTGTTAAATTCTGTGGCAGAATTGCTTTATGACTGTTTTTTTTTCATGTTCAAAAGTTTATACAACAGAGCCCAAGGCAGTATTTCAGCAAATCGTTCTTAATGTTACGCACAACTTTAAGAAAGACTGGAGAACGTTAACAAGTGTCATACGCGTGAGATTCTTGATTATTCAGCACAAGAACTGATGCCAATTCTGCATAAATTTGTTCTTAAAGTCTTTCGTAACTTGATGAAACACTGCCCAAGTCATGACCTTAAGAAAAAGAAACTTAGGTCTGGGGCTGCTTATTTTCTGCCAGAGGAATGCTTGATATGGCCAATAATTAATTTGTAATTTTTCTTGATAGAATTCAGACTTTCTATCATTTGTTATTTCAATGTCATTATTTTCATCTTTTTTTCTTTCTCTTTTCAGTGATGAGCTGAGCAGATTTATGGAAAGCAAAGGAGCACCCAGTCCCGGTATAATGTTCCTTACGACGGGACTAAGTAGCCCCTTCAGAAAGATGGAGAAATACACAGCGGTTCTGAAGGAATTGGAGAGACATTTACCGGTAAGACATTGTTTGATCATTTACTTGTGTTTTTCAGATTTTTAAAAAAAGTTCTCATTAATTTGCCAGATTTTAGGCAGAAACATAGAAGCGAAGTTGGTTGGGCTGACTAGGCATACATCAACAATTTGCGTCACCATGCTGCTGAATAAATCATCTCTGTCATGTATGACTGACTTTTTTCTCTCATCTCTTGCATTGTTGTTAAAATTTGCTGGGTATTTGTCAATCCTGGATTATCTATGCCATCATTCTTGCGCTCTTTTTTGGGGATGGGGGGAGGGGCTGAATCAGCCTAGCTAATCTGCCCTCCTCCTTCAGGCTTCAGTCTTTGCATCAAAATAGCCCAGTTTACTGATGGTCTTATCAGATTCCCATCTCTTCATATCATCTTGCATACCCCTCATCAAAAGCAAGTATTTTTGGTTAACAGATTTGACTCATTCAATGTTGTTTGTAGGAACTGGCTCCTTGCTTTACTCAGTTTTTAACTCATAAGTTTATTCTTGTTTTTCTTTAGGCTGGTCATCCAGATAAAATCGACATGACAACATCCATCTCAGTCTACAAAGAAATAGCTGTGAGTATAATTTAATCAATTCACCCATTTTATATCCTCCGCTGTCTTTCCTTTGTGGACTTTTTTCTGAACGTCACATCTCCCTCATTAATCCCTCTTCCTCTCTATCTCCCTCCTCCTCCATCTGTCTATCTCTCTTCTTCTCCCTATCCTCCCTCACTTCTCTCCCCCTCCTTCTCTCCTCCCTCCCCCTCATTCCCTTTCTCATTCTATCTACCATCTCTCCCTTTCTCCTCCCTCCGTTCCCTTTCTCTTTCTACTTACTCTCTCTCCCTCCCTCCCTCACCCTCCCTTTTTCTGCTCTCAGCTTTCTCTCTCCACCTCCTTGTCTCTCTACACCTAAGTTCTTTTTTCTTTTTTGTGTATAACATACATACAAAGTGTTTGCATTGTGATAATAATTTGAGATATTTTATGCACACTAAATTGCTAAATCAGACACAAAAACAAACAACTAATAGTTCATGAAAAGGAATTGATTAGAAAAATTAAGCAAATAGTGTAGATAATGAAAAATATATCATCTTTGATTTAGGTGTATAATGTGAATCCTGATATCATGAATCATGAATCATTGATATCATCATGATATATAAGGTGTACAAAATATCAAAATAACTAGAAATTTATTAGATAATTGATGATATGAATTTTTTTAATTTAATGAATTATTCTATCTATAGTTGAGAAAATTTTCAGATAGTTAGTTGGTGACTTCCATAAATATGCATTTTTTAATTTTGTAGAAAATCAAAACAGTATTAAAGGGACTGATACACTCTGTTTTTTTTTAAAATGTTTGTATAGATATTACAGATATTCTAAACTGGTCTACCAAAATATTTGCCTATGTCTTCTACTGTTCATACAATGTATTTTCATGTCTTTTTTGTAACAGACATATTGTCAAGCAATGCGGAAGAGGAAAGAAATTGAGCTGGATATCATGACAGGACCTATACAAGGATGGGAAGGAGATGTGAGTACCATGATAATGATGATGGTGGTGGTGGTGATGATGATGATGATGATGATGATGATGATGATGATGATGATGATGATGATGGTGAAGACGATGATGATGATGAAGATGATGATGATGATGATGATGATGATGATGATGATGATGAATGATGGTGAAGATGATGATGATGATGATGATGAAGATGATGATGATGATGATAATGATGATGATGATGATGATGATGATGATGATGATGATGAATGATGGTGAAGATGATGATGATGATGATGATGAAGATGATGATGATGATGATAATGATGATGATGATGATGATGATGATGATGATGATGATGAATGATGGTGAAGATGATGATGATGATGATGATGAAGATGATGATGATGATGATAATGATGATGATGATGATGATGATGATGATGATGATGATGAATGATGGTGAAGATGATGATGATGATAATGATGATGATGATGNTTGTTCACAAGGCACGTCGCGAGCTCAATGCACAAAAACTGCGCTGAATTTATGCACGTAAACCAATGGCAAAATTAAAAGTGGTTGCTCGCGAGATCGCGGTTTGCGTATTTCGCATGTGAATTTATTGCCCGCTGTTTTTACACGCAAAATCCCATAGACATTTGACCAAGGGCAATAAAGTAATTTATTGACCGCTCTGTCTTTAACGGGGCAATAAAGTGTAAAAATCACATGGCTCAGATGTCTGATCCGGTTAATAATTGATAATATAGAATTGTGTGAGTTTAATGAATTATCCTCCTATCAATAATTGATAAAATTTTCACAGAAAGTTAGTTGGTGACTTCCATAAATATGCATTTTTTTTTTATTTTTGTAGAAAATCTAAACTTTAATAAAGGGACTGACACCCTCTGTTTTTTTAATTATTTTTTTTTAATAGATATTACAGATATTTTAAAACTGGTCTACCAAAATATTTGCCTATGTCTTCTACTGTTCATACAATGTATTTTCATGTCTTTTTTGTAACAGACATATTGTCAAGCAATGAGGAAGAGGAAAGAAATTGAGTTGGATATCATGACAGGACCTATTCAAGGATGGGAAGGAGATGTAAGTACCATGATGATGATGATGATGGGGGGTGGTGATGATGGTGAAGATGATGATAATGATGATGATGATGAGGAGGAGGAGGATGATTAGGATGATGATTAGGATGATGACGACGACGACGACAACGACGACAACGACAACGACGAGGAGGATGACGACAATGGTGATGACAGATCAAAATTCTTCTGTTCAGGAGATTCAATTTATAGTGAAGCGATTGAGATGACAGTGACAGCCTTTGAGAAAAAGGTGTATGGATCCTTCGTCTAATTGTCAGCAAAAGATTACCAGAAGTTGAATTAACATATTACATGTACTATCATAAACATATCCAGTCCTAATCTGTTCTATCTTCTTTTATCTGTCATTTAGGAAATCCAAAATCTTGGTGAGGTGATCGAGATGACGCAAGGTGCTGTCTACATCGACGGAGCCAAATGTGAAAGGTTTTTCCTTGTCTTCCATCAATGCCTCATAATACTTTCTCCGACGTCAGGGATGAATGGCTTCATCTTCTTGGTAAGTACTCAAATTGGCAACACTTTTTCCCCTCTCATTAATGGTTTGTAAAATAAATTTAGACAATGCATTAACCAAAATTGGGTAGATTATGTTTTAAAAATCTAAACAAAAGTTGTCAACTTAATAATAAACAGTGGCTATTTTATAGTCATCATGTTGTTAATTTAACAACTGTAATTGTTTTCACAATGCTCTAATTGGGTATCCTATAAATTTTTCAGTGAAAATAGGACACTTGCAGGACAAAAAATGGGTTTTTTCATGTCTATTAGATATTTTTCATGTCTATTAGATAAAAGTGCCTGGAAGCTAAGAATAGGATATTTTTCTGAAAATAAGAATTTTATGGTAAAAATAAAAAGGATAGGATTTTCATAGATATGACATTGGCAGCTCTGAGTTTGTAATGGAAATTTTTGACACAATTTATCAGTGAAAATTGTTTGCAAGTAATTTTACTTTTTCTCCATTTCTGACTATTATTTTTGCCTTCTCGACCTTCCAGGGAAGATACCCAATCACGTCTGTCAAAATCAACAGATTACCCGACACGGAGAAGGAACAGGGGGCCTTCGAACTGAGCGCACCGGGGCTGGAGAAGACCAAGATAACGTGTCCGTCGGTTCTGGATAGAGAGCAGCTGATAGATGCCATCGAGGTAGCGCCCTCTAGAGTGCCGCAGAAGAACACGTCAAGGAATACGTCACCGGCGTTGGCTGGGTCGCCGCCGCCGATACCGCCCTCACAGGTTGGTAGAAAAGATTGGATTTCTTTGTAAATGTTAGGGATGAAATAAGGTTTTTTAGGCAGTAAAGAAAAGCAAAATGACTCTATATATATATATTTATATATTACCAAATCCATTAGGGAAATTGGAAATGTCAAAGGATTTGGATGGTTTAATGAGCATGCTTGGTGAAGCTAATCTATTGCTTTGTTTGATGATAAATATGTATTTTAACAAATAATATGCTTCATACTTTTACTATTACCAGGCCAATATCAGTATTATTTTACCTCTTCCCCCCCCCCCCCTCGGATCCAAAACTTGCTTCATGAAAATAAAGACTTGTTTTGTATGATGACTAATGTATATTTTATCAACTAATAGGCTTCATTCTTGTATAATATTACAATTACCATCTATAACCCTTGACCTTTGACCTTATCTCTGACAGATGGTGAGCAAACCAGGAGCTCCAGGAACCCTTCCTGACACTAAAACTGTTTTGAGATGTTAGAAATTGTCTGATGATTAATGTATTTTTTTTTCTCATTGGAGTCTTAATTCTATAACGTTACAATTACCCAGGCATTTTTAACCTTTGACCTTTGACATTTACCCATACAGATGGCTTGCAAACCAGGCGCGCCGGGCACCCTCCCCGACTCCAACCACGTTACCTCCAACAGTCCCATCCTCGCCAATTGCCGCGACCTTGCCTCCCCGATACCGATGGCCATGAGACACGGCAACGTCATCACGTGTCTGCGGCCGGCCCCGCCCATCAATCCCATGACGATATGGGCGAGGAGGGAGGGCAGCGGGAAGAGTCCGAAGGGGAAGAGGCGGATGCTGCCGTCGAGCAAAAAGAAAGGTGAGAATATCAAAATACACTACGAAAATAAACAAAACAGGGTGATGGGGTTATTAATTTATAGCTCTGTGACTTTGGGGATGTTGCTCAAAACTTATGATTGATTGCAAATTGCAGTTGATTAGCAAGTGCCGATCAAAATCTTTGATTCATGCGCATCTTGTAAAAAGCGTTGAGTGTAAGCGAATGAAAATATGTGTATCAATTTGTAACTGATTTGCAGTTGTTTTTCAATTGATCACAACTTTTGAGCAACACTCCCTTGACTCTACGCCCTGGCCCCGCCCATCAATCCAATGACGATATGGGCGAGGCGGGAAGGGAGCGGGAAGAGTCCAAAGGGGAAGAGGCGGATGCTGCCGTCGAGCAAAAAGAAAGGTAAGAAAATCAAGATTTATTTTTTTTATATGACTGCCCCTGCTGACTACCCATAGGATTTAACAAACTTGAAGCCGATTCTGACTTTATATTTGTTCAAAAAAGCATGTCAAATTGTGAAAATTGTGCATAAGGCTAAAAAAAAGATGTCAAACTGTTGAATAAGGATGTGATATTGTGAAAAAGGTCATCAAAATAAGAAAATAATGTCAAAATGAGCAAAGGGGAGCATGAACTTTTATTCAGTTTTCAAGAAAATCGACATCCTTTTTTCAAGTGTATATACACAAACTATTTTATGATATGAGTGAAAAGTTAGGGGATTAGGAAGAGCCACAAAGCCAAAAGGTGGATAAAGCAAAAAGAAAGGTAAGAAAAACTAGATACACTACAAAAATTAACAAATAAAGAGAGTTAATTATTTATTGCAATGCAACTAAGTCTCTTTACCGGCCCTTTCCATCAACCCCATGACGATATGGGCCAGGGGAGAGCGCTGCGGGAAGTGTCCGAAGGGGAAGAAGCGGATGCTGCCGTGGAGCAAAAAGAAAGGTAAAAAAACCAAGATATGTCTTTTTTATATAAAGATTAGTAACAAGAATTTGCATCAGTTTCATGATCGAATTGCAAAGTTTTATACCAATACTGACATAGACTGTTTTTTTTTCTTGGAAAAGGATGTCAAATGGAGTAAAAAGCATATCAAGGTGTAAAAAGTAGGGGTAATGTTGTGAAAAAGGTCATCAAACAATGAAAAGAATGACAAAATTTGAAAAAGGACATAGGGGTTTTATTTAATTTTTCGAGAATATAGACATCCTTTTTCAAGATTTTACACTCAACCTTTTGATTATTTGATTGAGAAGAGAGGGCAGTGGCAAATTGATTCCAATGGTGTCAAGCTGGCAGGTATATATCTCATCGACATTTTAATAGGTTGGACTATTATTCCACAATGAAGTCATAAAATTTAAAAAAATCTTATTAGTATGAATATTTCAGCTAACACTAATTCTCATTCATTTTCTGATGCAGGTAAAGGAGAAAAGAGCGTAGAATCAGCCCTCATCCAGAAGCTAGATAGTCAAGTCCTGGAGGAGGATAACAGAATATTGAAAGTCATTGAGGCCTACTGCACCAGTGCCGGGTCACGAAATGCCAGCAACTCAGGTAATACTTTGAAATATTTCTTGTCAAGTATATTAATGCCATATTTCTTTCGAATAGGTTTGCTTTTGCATCATGTGGTGGAGAGTTATCTTTCAAGAAAATGTCCTGAAAAGGACGGAGTAAACCCCCCATAAAAAAAAAATTATATTAAAAACCACAACATTTCAAGTAGATTTAAACAACTCGTCCTCAGGTGAAGAAGCTACGAGCAGTGAGAGAGTAAAGAACATGAATTGTTAAGTCTTTTTTCGTTCATGGTGTATCCTTTATTTTTGTCCAGTGCAGTATGTCGCCAAGTTGTTAATTAAGTTTGAGAGAGAATGGAGTATGTCATAAGATGCTATGCTCATGATATTCCTAATTGTACAGCACAAGAACTGAAACCAGTAGCTCTTAAAGTCGTCACCCAATTTTTTCCAGAGAATACATACAGGGCTCTGGCTCTTCCCTTTGTCACCCCACCCCGCCCTGCCCCACCCCGCCCCTCACCACCAGTCGTGACCTTTAACATCATTCAGATCATTTGTTTACTCTTTCCAAAGTACATGTATGAGGGGGAAGAATCATTGAGGCAATATTGCTGTAAAGATTTATTACCTTATATCAAAAAGAACTTGTAAACTTGTTCAAGCAAAGAATCATTTAATAAGGTCCCATAGATATTAAAATGGTTTCAATTCCTTGTAATCATCTTTAAACATATCAAAGTACACTGAACATTATCATTATCTAGATAGGTAAATAATGATTTACATCCTGGTAAATTTTACTTGGACTTTGATGTAATCACTAAACATTTGCATCGCGTATAGGGAGAACTATGTACTTGTGATTACATATAGTAAAGTGTACATGTTTTGGTGTTGAGCTAAGGTGTTATATTATGGCTTATAGAGGAACACCATCAAGGAACACCTATGGTGTTTCTTCAAAGACTGTTAGTGCTTATCGTAGCACTCACCAGGAGAGGTACAGGAAAGGTGAATATTAAAGTGTTCATGTTTGGGTGTTTGGCTAAGGTGCTATATTATGATTTACAGAGGAGCACTATCGAGGAGCACCAATGGTGTTTCTTCTAAGACTGTTGGTGCTATTAGTAACAATCAACACGAGAGATACCGTAAATGTGATTATTAAAGTGTGCATGTTTGGGTGTTTGGCTAAGGGGCTGCATAATGGCGTACAAAGGAGCACCATCATGAAACACCTATAGTGTTTCTTCGAACACTGTGGGTGCTACTCGTACCACTCAACACGAGAGGTAAAGGTGAATATTCAAGTGTACACGTTTGGGTGTTTGACTAAGTTGCTACATTACGGCGTACAGAGGAGTACCATCACGGAGCACCAATGGTGTTTTTTCTAAGACTTTTGGTGCTACTCGTACCACTCAACACGAGAGGTAAAGGTGAATATTCAAGTGTACACGTTTGGGTGTTTGACTAAGTTGCTACATTACGGCGTACAGAGGAGTACCATCACGGAGCACCAATGGTGTTTTTTCTAAGACTTTTGGTGCTGCTTGTAGCACTCATCACGAGAGATAGAGGACATTTTTTTTTCATCAAAAAATTGTTCAGTTGTAGCAACACCTATTTCTACAGACAGAAATCATTCTATGTGTAGTGTCATCACCAACAAAATTATTGCCACATTTATATTCTGTTTCATGTGGTCTTTGGTTACTTCAATATGGAAAATTATTATTTAATGCATTAATTCACATGTTGTTGGCCCATTTAGTATGTTTTGACAATTTGGTTAAATTTTATGTACAGTGTATGAGAGACATGACTGATGATGTTGTAGACATTTGTAGTAAAGAACATGAATGCATAACATTTTGTGAACAATTTGGTTAATTTTTATGTACAATGTATGAGAGACATGACTGATGATGTTATAGACATTTGTAAAAGAAAAAATGTTGCATACATGTACATTTACAAACTTATTGATTTCTCAAGACTTGTTTTACCAAAGTACAAACAACTTGGACAATGACTGGTATCGGTTCTTGTGCTAAATGATTGAGAATCTAATGAGCATATAAATTGCTTATTACCGTATTCCAGTCTTCATAAAAAGTTGTTCTTAACATTAGAACGTCTTGGTGAAACATTCACCAGTTAAATTTGATTATTTTATCTAATAATTTGAGTCTGACTTTATGAGAGTTGTTGAGACAGGAGATGCACAATGCCTATATATTTAACTTTAAGAAATGCTTTGAGAATGGCTGGTGTCAGTTCTTGTGCTAAATGATTGAGAATCTTATGAGTATATTGCTTATTACCATACTCCAGTCTTCATAAAAAGTTGTTCTTAACATTAGAACGTCTTGGTGAAACATGACCAGTTAAATTTGATTATTTTATCTAATAATTTGAGTCTGACTTTATGAGAGTTGTTGAGACAGGAGATGCACAATGCCTATATATTTAACTTTAAGAAATGCTTTGAGAATGGCTGGTGTCAGTTCTTTTGCTAAATATTTGAGAAGCTTATGACTATATCACTTATTAACATATTCCAGTCTTCCTAAAAATCGTTCTTAGTATTAGAACGTCTTGATGGAACATGACCCAGTTACATTTACTTATTTTATCTAATAATTTGAGTCTGACTTTATGAGAGTTGTTGAGACAGGAGATGCACAATGCCTAGTATATATTTAACTTTAAGAAATGCTTTGAGAATGGCTGGTGTCAGTTCTTTTGCTAAATATTTGAGAAGCTTATGACTATATCACTTATTAACATATTCCAGTCTTCCTAAAAATCGTTCTTAGTATTAGAACGTCTTGGTGGAACATGACCCAGTTATATTTACTTATTTTATCTTATAATAACCGTGTAATTCAAGTATGAATGTGTGAGAGTTGGAGAGACACAATACAAAATGCCCATATTTCATATTACATATGAATAGGAGCAAATCTGGAGGTATTTTAGCTTTCAGATTATAAGATGCAATGACGCTTTTCCCTATCGTTAAACCCGGCACCTCCCTTTGCTTTGCTTTGAGTTGTGGTTTTGCTTGATAATCATTAATAACCTCCTTTCCCCCTCTCCTTGCTTGTTCTGTTAATAACTTCCACTAATCACCTTCCTTCCACTTCTAGCGGAAAACCCAGCTTAAACTACCCCCTCATTGGACAAGATCATGTACATGTATATCATACATTATGTGTCTGGAGAGCCCTAAGTTTCAAATATTAGTCTTTTGAGGTCAAGCATCATACATAATACTGTACATCTTCAAATTGGCAATATTTCTTCCTTTTGCCCTCTGTTAAATGGTTTGGGGGAAAAAAGGGAATTCATACATCTCAACATTTTAAAAATTTATCTTGAAAAATATCTTTATGAATCTAGACTGGTGGAGGGAAGGTCTGTTGTATTAATGACTAAAAACAACTAAAATAGAAATGGAACAACAAATCTTTAAACAGAAGAGAAAACAATATAGCAAAACTTTCCAGATTGGGCAAGTTTTTTACACTCCATACAAATTCAATATTTTGTTTTACCTTTTACACAATTTTTTACATCAAAGAAAAATTGATTAACATTAGCAACCATCTGTGTAACAGAGCGGAGAGGGAGTAAAATAAATTTGACATTAACATCAACACAATGACCATAAATGGAACGTATAACATGTACATTATTCGATATTAGAGAAATGAGAAAAAAAACTAATAAAATTGAGTCCCAACAAAACCTAATGTTATGTTAAGAAGCAGAGTTTTAGACCAAACCATGTACATGTAGTACCTGATATAGACCTCCACCCCAACCCCATATCGTTTTATGTTATCTGTTCTACATCTGACATGATAAGATGTATCATGCTACTCAGTGAAATATCAAAGATGTAATCTTGAAAAATACATTACAATAATGGTTTTAGCTTCTAGAACTCATTTTAAAACTCTTAAAAATCTATTTAACCAGTATCAAACCCTACTAGCATCCCCTACTCCCCTCCACGAGTTCTGTTTATTCATTATTTTTATTTTGAATTTTTATTTTTCAATTTTCTCTTCTCCTCCACCACCACCACCACTCGTCACCTGCCCCCAGTTCCCCTGGAGGCGGCGCCTCACATCTTCCTGGCCGAAGACGAGAAGATTATTGTCGAGGAAACGAAAGGAACCGAGACCGTAGTTGAAGAAAAGTGAGTCCCCTCCAAACTTTTTGTTTAATGTTCACTTTTTTTCTTCTCCACCCATTTTTCATAGTCATAGTTACACCTCAAAAATTTGAATTTATAGTGATAGATTAAATATTAGCACATTCAGCATTCGTATTAATCTTTACTTCTTTCTTCTCCCACGATTTTTCATAGTTTTTTTTTTTTAGTTACACATCAAAATTTGCAATGTTATTAATAACAGATCAATTATAACCCCCTCCAACATTTTTATATAAGTCTTTACTTTTTTCTTCTCTCACCAATTTCATAGTTTTTTTTTAGTTACACCCCAAAATTTGCTATTTCATTAGTAATAGATTGAATATTAGCCCCTCCAACATTCTTATTAATCCTTACCTTTTACTTACATTTTATACATTTTTTATGTGTTAAAATTTAGCATTTTCATAAGAAATGGTTTAAGATTTAGCACATCTAGCCTTTTCAGGGTTGTCTTGTTTCATCCACCTCAAAAGAAAAAAACAAACATATTTGTTAATCATCAATATTAGATTGGGTTCTTTTTTTGTCCAAACTTTATGAGCCCTCTAGCAATTTATTAGTCTTCTTTCTTACAATTATAGTGTTTTTCTTTTGCTAGTCAGAAAGAAAATAGTAGTTTGGCATATGTACAATATTAGATATGAGTTCATATGGCATTTTTTTGCTCTTTTTTTTTTATTCTCATCTCACCAATTGTACAGTGTTATAGTAGTACAAAAAAATTGGATGCTGTTTGTATTCAAGGAATTTCACAATATTGTAGATCGAGATTGAGCCCCCCCCCCCCCTCTTTAGATTTTTTCCAACCTTCTTTTGTTTCTCCCCTGGCTCATTTTGTAGGTTTAGTTGACATATTTAGCATTCATTACACTTTGATGTTAAATTTCATCCCAACAATTTTAACACAGCCCTTTNCGCCTCACATCTTCCTGGCCGAAGACGAGAAGATTATTGTCGAGGAAACGAAAGGAACCGAGACCGTAGTTGAAGAAAAGTGAGTCCCCTCCAAATTTTTTGTTCAATCTTCACTTTTTTTCTTCTCTCCCACAATTGTCATAGTTTTTTTTAGTTACACATTCAAATTTGCCATTTCTGTAGTATTGAATATTGGCCTCTCTAAATTGGCCTCTCTTCTTCTTTTTTCTTCTACCATTTCATAGTTTTTTTTTTTTGTTTTTTTTTTTACTCACATCTATTAGTAATAGATCAAATAAAATTCCCTCCAGCATTACTCTTCACTTTTTTTTTCTTTTCCCACTGGTCATTTTCATACTTTTCCTTAGTTACACATCAAAATTAGTAATAGATTAATTATAATTCCCTCAAGCATTTTTATGAGTCTTTACTTTTTTTTCTTCTCTCAGCAATGTCATAGTCTGTCTTAGTTACACCTCAGAAATTTGCATTTTTATTTAATAGTGATAGATTAGATCTTAGCCCATCCAACATTCTTATTAGTCCTTACTTTTTCTTCTCCCATCATTTCAGTTTTTTTTTTAGTTACACCCCAAACTTTGCTATTTCATTAGTAATAGATCAAACATAATCCCCTCCAACATTTTCATTAGTCTTTACTTCTTATTTCTCTCACCATTTCATAGATTTGTTTCATTAGACGTAGATATTCAGCAATATCACAAAAAATGGATTAAACTTCAGCACATCAAGCCTTTTCATAGTTTTTTGTTTGTATTCCCCAACCACCTCAAAAGGAAGAATATGTAAAAAGATGTGTAGTTAATCATCAATATTAGATTTAGTTTTTTTTTTCAACTATATGAGTCATCTGGTAATTTGTTACAGCCTTTACGTGTACATGTACTTTTTTCTTACAGTAGTTTTGTTTTGTTAGACAGAAAGAAAAAAGTAGTTTCACAGGTACCATATTAGATATGCGCTCTTATGGCTTTTTTTTTTTGCTCTTCATTTAATTCTTATCTCACTCATTTTGTAGTGTTGGTATTAATAAAACATATTAGATGCCATTGTATTTAAGGAATTTCACAATATTATAGATCGAGATTGAGCCCCCCCCCCCCCCCCCCCTCTCTTTAGATTTTTCCAACCTTCTTTTGTCTCTCCCCTGGCTCATTTTGTAGGTTTAGTTGACATATTTAGCATTCATTACACTTTGATGTTAAATTTCATCCCAACAATTTTAACACAGCCCTTTCCTCCCCATTTCCACCTTAATAATACCTCACATCTTTTGTTTGAATACTTCTGAACCCCTCCCCTATGATTCATAATTCCATATTTTTCCCCTCACGTCCCCTTCTCATGCACATCTATTGATGTTTTAAGTAACATTTCAGTTTTAACCCATTGACTACTGAATTATCTAATTCCCATAGACTTTGTACATGGCCTTTGGGTTCCAGTAGTCAATGGAATAATTTGCTGTTTCCGTACTAACAAGAAATATAATGGAACACCCCCTTCCATCTCACAAATATGTTTTGTTTGAATTACTTGACATGTCAAATCGATATGCTGCCTTTATTCTTGCAATATGAATCCCTCAATATTTTCCACTATTCCTCACATATATTTGATGTACTAGTATTTTCTGCTGGAACTTAATCCATGTACACACTATTTTCATTCTTTAGTTATTGCAATATTGTACTGTCAAATAACTTATAAATCCTAATCAGCATTTTATATTTTTCTTGCTCATTTATCACTGTTATATTTCCTCTCATCTCATAATTTTTTGTACCTCCCAATACTTTGACCCCTTGCTTAATTACCATAGTTTTTTTGGGAGGAGTTTTGCTAGAAAGTTGCAATTGATTGCAAGTTGCAGTTGATCTGAACGGGTCAATCAAAATGAATGTTTCATGCGCGTCATGTTAAAAGCGCAGAACATTCTCAAATGAAAATGCACATTTCAATTTGCAACTGATTTGCAGTTGATTTGCAATCTATTGCAACTTACTAGCAACATTCCCTTCTCTAAACACCATCTTATCCTTATCATCATCGTCATCGTAATCATTGTCTTAAATGTTCTTGTTTCATATATTTCCATAACTTGTTCTGCTTCCGCCTTCCTCTCTCCGACCCTAAAAAAAAGGAAAACCAAAATACTTTGGCAAGAACCTTCAACCCCCCCCCCACCCCCCAAAATAAATAAATAAATAGAAAATTAAGTTTTAAAAAAGCTGAAGCATAAGTCAACAATGTGTATGTAGAGGAATGGTTTATATCTTAAATATATTTATATCTATATTTATTGCAAGATAAATTGTACCATGTATACAATCAACTTTCTACATTGGACCATACTCATATTTGCATGCTTGCAGTATATCTTTATTTAAACCTCTTATGAAAAATTTCAGAGAAATGTATGTTTATTGCATGACATTTTTTCTAATAAATCTGAGAAACACTCTGTATAATGGAAACACAACTTCACAATTTATTGAGCAAGAAACTTACCTTTTTTAATAGAAGGTAATTTTTCTGCGAGAGCTGATTAGTTTTAAGCTCGAAATTAGTTACTTTTTTCAAGTACATCCTTTCACATGCTAAAAAAGGGCATTGTCTCTTGCACTTAAATTGTATCATACACTGGTCTGGGCAGCGTTTCATGCCGTCTTAGTATCCGTGTGAACATCTTATATAAACTTGCTTTCAAGTGTGAAAAATTCACCAAAAGCTCACTCGTTTAAAGCTGATCATATGATGTACATAGATTTTAGTATAGTATGTGTGAAAGTTATGATAGTTCTTTCCATAGAGGGATAAAAATTCTTGTTTTTGACTAGTACCACTTTCTGAAAAACTTCATATTTTCCACCCCCAAAAAACATTATGTATGAATGGAGTAATGCACTATCAACCAAAGTTCCAAAGTTGCAGAATGTGTGGTGGCTTATTTTGATTATTATTATACTAATTCTTTGTTCCTATTTATCATTATTATAAACAATGCATAGATATTTATGGATGTCTATAGTGTATCGCCTTTTTATATGTGTAATTAACCAATTTCTCTCTATTTCCCCATTTTCGCTCTCTCCCCATTTTTGCACTCTGTCATTCTCAACCTCTGCACCGTGCTACCCGTCCACCACACGGATATTTCACCAAAATTGTTCTCTTCATCCTTGACACCCTCCCAACCCCCCCCCCCCCCCCCCCATTCTTTTTTCAACATAAACCAAAATTTGCTTCTTGAACGCGTGTGCCCTGGTTTGATGTGGCGTATAGACCCCCTAAGCTATGGCCGATTCACCAGATGAAAAAAATGACCGCCTATAAGCTGAGTGGGGGGCTGAGTGCTTTGAATGGGGTGCTGAAGGTTTAGCGCCCCTCCCCTTACTTGGGTAAGGCTTGCCTGCCGTATCGCCCCTCTCCCTTTTGTGCCTGTGGTATTGTATTTTCCCCAGTCTGTATGTTCCCCATGTGCACCTGCCTGTGAAAGTGCATTATGTCTCCTTTCTTAAGNTCCCTCAATATTTTCCACTATTCCTCTCATATATTTGATGTACCGGTACTAGTATTTTCTGCTGGAACTTAATCCATGTACACACTATTTTCATTCTTTAGTTATTGCAATATTGTACTGTCAAATAACTTATAAATCCTAATCAGCATTTTATATTTTTCTTGCTCATATATCACTGTTATTTCCTCTCATCTCATAATTTTCCTACCTCCCAATACTTTGACCCCTTGCTTAATTACCATAGTCTTTCCTTGGGAGTGTTGCTAGAAAGTTTCAATTGACCGTGAGTTGCCGTTGATCTGAACAGGTCAATCAAAATCAATGTTTCATGCGCGTCATTTTAAAAGCGCAGAACATTCTCAAATGAAAATGCACATTTCAGTTTGCAACTGATTTGCAGTTGATTTGCAATCAATTACAACTTTCTAACAACATATCCCTTTTCAAACACCATCTCATCATCATAACCAGTGTCTTAAATGTTTGTGTGACACATTTTTATATAACTTGTTCTGCTTTTGCCCTCCTTCCTTAACCCTAAAATGAAGAAATAAAAAAAGATGCTCTGCCAAGAACCTTCAACCCCATCCCCAACCCCCATCCCCAAAACATAACAAGAAGAAAAAGATCAAGCATAACTCAATAATGTACATGTAGAGAACTATTTATCTTAAATACATATTTATCAATCTATATTTATATCAATATAAATTGTACCATGCATACAATAAAATTTTCATGTTGAAGCATATCCATATTTGCATGTTTGCAATATATCTTTAAATCTCTCATGATGTAATTTCAAAGAAATATATGTTTATTGCATGAATTTTTTTACAATAATTCTGATAAACACTCTGTATTATTAAAACACAACTTCACAATTGCCCATTTTCACATGATACAAACATTGAAACATTGTGCCCTACGCTGGTCTTGACAGCGTTTTTGTGCGATGTTTGTATCTCATATAAATATGCCTTCACACATGAAAAGTTCACCTGAAGCTCACTTGTTCAAGCTGATTCATATGATGTAGGTTTATTTTAGTATAGTATATGAAAGCAATGAGCAAATTTAATTTTTTGACTCAAAATAATTTCTCATAAAAATTTATTTCAAATTTTCCACCCTGAAAAAATCCTTTGTATGAATGGAGCAATGTGCTATTAACCAAAGTTGCAGATTGCTTTGTGGCTTATTTTGATTATACTAATTCTTTGTTCTTATTTATTGTATTTTGATATATCAACTCTGCATAGTTATTTATGAACATCCAATGTGTATTGTCTTTCTATATGTCGAATTAACCAATTTCTCTCTTTCCCCATTTTCACTCTCTTCCCATATTTGCACTCTGTCATTCTCAACCTCTGCACCGTGCTCCCCTCCACCACACAAATATCCAAATTTTTCTCTTCATCCTTGACACCCCCTC